>UYYA01003876.1:75549-281708 GCA_900624975.1 Angiostrongylus costaricensis | reverse complement strand
AGGTTGGTATAGGTCTTCGCTGTCGTTGTCGTTGTTGTTATTGTTGTTGTTGCCGCTGTTGGTGTTGTTGGTCGATACCTGACGTTTCGGCGGTTTCGCCTTCCTCAGAGCCTGGACGTGTTTTATATAAGAATACTTTAATTATTCAGTGGGAAAAGTAGGCTAAAGTATTGATGAAAATCAAACTTTTAAACAGATGCCGTATTGATCAGAAAGGCTACTCATCGTGTTGTTACGAATGGAACTGGGCCGTGCGTTGTCCACGTGGGGTCGCGAGCCCACCCATAGGTCAAGAAATCATTTGGAAATAGGGCGCCAGGTCACGCGTGATAGTGAGGCATTCGTCTTTCCAGTTCATCTTTGGTTTTTTGAAACATATAAAGTATTCTTAAATAAAATACGTCCAGGCTGTGAGGAAGGCGAAATCGCCGAAACGTTAGTCATCGACCAACAACACCTACAGCAACGACAACGACAACGACAACGAAGACCTATGGCAATCTGGCATCAGCTAAAGAAGATCAGTTTATAAGATCATATAAATGAATATATTAGACGAACAACTGTGGTCCATCGACACGGATCGTCGACTCAGATGAAGACAAGGGCGCCGAAAAGTTAGCCAATTAAAAACTGTTTATCAAACTCGTGTAAGCTTATCAAAGAAGGAATGCACCTTAATTGGGTTTTTGAATCTGTTCACAATGGTTATTTTCCTCAATACTTTAAAATTCAAATTAAACATATCAGTGCGCAAATGTGGCTTGTTTGAAAATGGTTTTCTTAAACATTACAATGCGCTTACAATGTTCTTTAATAGGAATCTCGGAGAGAAATCCTCTTCTTTTCGGAAACCTTGCCCTCAGAGGAGAACAACTAAAATCGCCTGCGATCATATTTTTTGTCTGCGATTGCTTACCTCCTTGTTTTGCATTGTAACCGACTCTAACCTTCTTCATGAGATTATCAAGCTGAATTTATAAACAGATTTAAAGGTTCATAGTACAAATATGATATATGAGTAATAAGCAACTTTTAGTGGAGAATTTTTGTTTCAGTAGATTTTTGTTCCGGCTTAATAGTTCCTAAACAGACACTGTAGCGTTAGACATTTCCTACAAAATAAAGTACTTTTTGGGATTTCTCGACTCTTTCACATTTGTAGTGGAACGGTGAAAAATGTTCCCAGATAATTAAGCAACTTCATGCAAACCTTGTTTCCTTTTTAGTCTAAACCAGAAATCCTTCACCAAGTAAAGAAAGGAATATGAAATCGAAGTCGTTTTGATGTTTTGCTTTCGAATGAATGACATTCTACTTTTCACTCAAATGATAACTCGAAACGCAAAAATTCAATTGTCTTCTCAAAAACTCGAACATTAGACATTGCGAAAAAATAACAAGGCATTCGAGGTTTATTTAAAAATGCCTTTTTCGCGACGAGATAGACATAGGTAGGATTTTTGGACTTATTTCCGGCTCAATAGTGACTTCGGAGTTCTTTTCGGCGTTTTTTTCTTTCAGCAGGGGTGATCCATCATTACTGGCGTAGTTGTTTGCCATGGGTTCGGTCGCTTGCTTAGGCAAAATTAGACTAACCTTTAAGGAATGAATCAAATATTTTCGGAAGGTGTGCGAACTAGCATGAAAATGCCTAAAAGGAGAGTTGTCGAAAAGACCAGTAGTAAGTGATGCGTTGGAGAAGCACAAGTTATTCACCGATAATAATTCCCCATCCGGTTGTTAACAAAAACTTTTCTGATGTTTTTTTAAAAAGCTTGGAAATCTAAACAACGTTGAAATTACCACCTCAAAACATATCCGTGATCTTACTAATTATGAAGTTATTTGACTGGACCTTAGTAAAGACGTCTGTCTTCTGCAAGTGTGACCAAGTTGTTTCTATCTGTTCTAGACACTCGAGGAGCCACATTATTATTTTCAACTATTCGTGAAGAAGTCAAACCAGTGCTCTAGTCCACTGATTGTCGATTAGCATGTCCTGATTCGACAATTCTTGATCGTTGACTCTGATGATGTAAAACTTCGGAATGCCTCTCTCACTTGTGTGGTGCGACCTACTCTTTACATCGACCTTTAAATGGCGTATTCACTGTAGTTGGACTATTCACACTCTGCTCGTAGCGTAGAGACTTTCGACGTATACAAATGCAGGGGGATGAAGAGTCGAGAAGTATACAGATAGCAGCTGTTCTTTGTTCTCTTCAAAATTCCGATAAGCTCCATAAGCCGTTGGTTTCGTGTCATCCGTAGAGTTTTATTCTTGTATTGTTTCTTTGTATTTCCAGCATAACGATCTCAGGAGTAGCTTTAAATGTTTTCAGCTAACTGGTATCACCCTTTCGGACTGTCGATGATAACACAGCAGTAGAATGACAAAAATGTGGTTGTGAATTTGATGTAGCACTTATTAAGTATAACCTTATTTGAAAGTGTTGCCTCGTTGGCCAGTTGTTTAATATCCGTGTCTGTCTCAAGTTATTTGAAGGCATTCTTAGATGGGAATTCAGAGAAAGTGACTTAGAATGTACTACCTTAAGAGGGTATGGATGTGATTAAACGTGTTGAAAACTTCCCAAAACAATCCTTGCTCACATAACTTAGGATCGATTTTGGCTTAGTAAGTTGCATATTGATAAACCCTTCCAGGCTCTGAAGAAGGAGCTTCTGCCAAAACGTCAGCTAGCTTTGTATTGTATGTGTTTCTTGAATATGGAAGTAAACGTATGCTGTATAACAACCTCCCAATTGCTGAAAAAGAAAGCTTTTGTGATTGAATGCTGGGGGTAATAGATTGTCGATCCTCGGAATTGGAACATCGGATTCTGAGAGAAATGTATGCAAATCTAAGCCAGTGTATAGAAAAAGAGTGAAATACGCGCTTCAACGTTTCAAGTTCTGATCTTGCCCGATGTACTGCACGCTTTTTCTTCAACGAGTTAGCATGGCAGCTTCAGTTGCGTAAACTGTGTGGAGAGAATATTCATATTCTTTGACGTAATATTGAAGTAGATGGATGTGATGTGAAGGAGATCGATTTCCTGAATAATCATCTCCATTGTTTTGCAGAACACAGTGATTAGCACATATTGGCGCCTGAAGACAGAAAACATGTGCCAAATCGAGGTACGTGTAACGAAGCGGTCGGAGGCACCTTGCAACACACATGGGATTGAACCCTGAGCTCTAGACCCGCCAAGCCTTCCATCACTTCGGCGCAGCATTTTTCTGNTTTGACGTAATATTGAAGTAGATGGATGTGATGTGAAGGAGATCGATTTCCTGAATAATCATCTCCATTGTTTTGCAGAACACAGAGATTAGCACATATTGGCGCCTGAAGACAGAAAACATGTGCCAAATCGAGGTACGTGTAACGAAGTGGTCGGAGGCACCTTGCAACACACATGGGATTGAACCCTGAGCTCTAGACCCGCCAAGCCTTCCATCACTTCGGCGCAGCATTTTTCTGCCAGCCTTGTCTGACAGGGTAGAAGCAGTAGCCTAATAAATCTCTAGAACAGCCGTTGTAAAAGCCAGATGTGCATTCAATCACCTCTAAGGATGCTTACTGAAATCGTATGAATGGTGCATTCCTCAAGAATTGATCTACGCCGAGAGCTTAATCTTTATCTACTATGTGCCAAATCAGCGAAACAGAAACAAAGAGTCCATATCCTGCATCCACCTCTTCTCGGCGAAGCAACCAACGCTTTCAATTCGCAACCAACCTTCCTATCCCTCTTCTGCCGTGCCCCACGTTGCCTCGCTACTAACCGGCATGAGATCCCTCTATGAGGGAGAACCGCTGACCTACAGGTTGACGAAAATTATTGAAACAATGCATTTAGTAGTAATGGAATAAACATTAGCTTGTTTACCAAGATCAAGACGGTACTCTCTTTAAATGGAACCAGATTAATGGATTCTTTGAGTTCAGTTTGGTGAGATTAAATTGTATGCATCACGTGTCTGTTAAAACTAGCACTTGAGAGTTGCTATGCCTTTGCCTTTCCTCTTTATGAGTCTAACAACATTTATTTATTAACCACAAGCCGCTTACGTTGTGTGTTTAGAATTAGGGAATTCTACTGACAGGCAGGGATGACAATCAAAAGTGGAAGTGTTTCGATTTTCCAGTGCGCTATTGAATTCCATTTCTCGATCGATCATAATAACTAATGAGATACAGCTTAGTCAGCACCTACAGCAGCGCACAGCATCGTTCTTTTTCTTGTGGACATTTTCGACCATGCTTGTTTTTCTGATGACCAATCGTATGGCATTTCTTTTTCCCGTAGAATTGTTCTGGTATAAAATATTCTAAAACTTCGGCTAGGACTAGAATTATCTTGTTTTTCTTTTTGGTGTTGCTTCTCCGGTAAGAAACCACTCGACGACACAGTTAAAAGTTTTCCCATTTGCTGAACGAAGAGATCTTGAATGAAAGAACGTTGGCGCGTTTACATTTGGTGAAGCGTCCATTGGCGTCGATGACAACACAAGCATATACTCACATGTTTCAGACCCCGTTACAATTCCACGCTGAGGTTTCTTCTCCACTTTAGTGATGTCGCTTGATGTGGTATGTTCTTATCATTGATTTGAAATTTATTCTGCTTTCTTAGACCATTTCTGCTCTGCAGTGTAAATGGCTATTTAACAAAGTGCAAGGATTTATGAGTAGCCAGAAAAGTCTTTCTAATTTGCACAGAGACTCGCAGAGCGAGAGCCTTCGTGGCGCAGTGTGTGATGCGTGAGTCCTCGAAAACTGAAATCGTGGCTCGATCTGGCCCAAAGTCAAAATTTTGCGAATATCTCAGCATCACCGTGGTTGTATTTCAAATCGCAGTCTGCCGTGAAAAACTGTAGTGAGCAGAGAATAAAAGATTAGCAATTTGCATAGTGTATGGACCTTAGGTTCAAACCCGCTTGCGAAAACAAAAAAGTACAACATGTTTAAAAGCGCTTTCATTAACGCGTCATACTTCATTTTTAATAAAAGGTCTCCATCTATTCACTGTACTGTCATAGGACATAGAATTCCAAAAATAGGCATTTTCCTAGCAAAAAATCTCGTCCTCGTCAATTGGTTTTTCTCCACGAAATACGAAGATCTTTACGAAAATCTAGATAAGTCACCACCATCGACATTTGAAGCTTAAAGTTTCCTACTCTCAAATACGTCGGGATGCGGTTCGAAGCTTTTTAGATCCCTTTCCTAGTGTCGAAGCATTGAAGACTACTGTTAAACTTGCCCAAAGTTATCACTACTTTCGATTTTGTTACCTTTGTAATCACTTACATGGTTAACATTATTCGCTTTTGAGACGCTCGAAAACCTAAACACAACGCTCCAACAACTGGCGGAATTGTTAAGAACAGTCGAGCTCGCTATTCTCATCGTCGCCATCGCACTTTCCATCCTACTTGTTGGTAAGCTGTAGCACCGCTTTGTAGACAGCACTCTCACTATGTGCTCGGAGAGAACACTTGGCAAACATTGCAAAAATATAAATAAAAATTCATCTTGAACTTCACTATTCACTAGCTGTCTCCGACTCCAATATAAATCACAGGTTTCTTCTATATTTTTTTCGAATTGTGCAAATGATAATGTTAATAGGATAAAAAAGAATAAAGCTCTCCGCGTTGATCAGTCCCTGAGCGATGCGCCNTACCTTTGTAATCACAGATGGTTAACATTATTCGCTTTTGAGACGCTCGAAAACCTAAACACAACGCTCCAACAACTGGCGGAATTGTTAAGAACAGTCGAGCTCGCTATTCTCATCGTCGCCATCGCACTTTCCATCCTACTTGTTGGTAAGCTGTAGCACCGCTTTGTAGACAGCACTCTCACTATGTGCTCGGAGAGAACACTTGGCAAACATTGCAAAAATATATATAAAAATTCATCTTGAACTTCACTATTCACTGGCTGTCTCCGACTCCAATATAAATCACAGGTTTCTTCTATATTTTTTTTCGAATTGTGCAAATGATAATGTTAATAGGATAAAAAAGAATAAAGCTCTCCGCGTTGATCAGTCCCTGAGCGATGCGCCCTACATTTAACTTCATTAAGCATCGTTGGAGGTTAATGAATATATATTTGGCCTTTACAATGACTCGCAATAGCCTACCGATGTATTGAACCAGTGCTGTTACCCTTACAGACAAGTCTGGTACCAATTTGCCTCCTACCCTAGAGGGATGGAAGGCTTGGTGGGCCGTGGGCGCTGGCATCGATTCCACGTGTGTGTTTCAGGCTACTTATTCAGGCAACTGATACACGCCCCCTATTTCTTAATAGGATAATGTGGCACAATGTTTTCATGCGCGAAGAATGCCTCTTTCTCATCGATTCAGAGGTGAGAAGTGCTCCATATTCAGTGCATTTCTCCAGACACTTTCTAGATTTTACTGAACTATGCTGCAGTTATCAAGGTTACACAGCTTATGGTCAGTTGATTTTATCTCCACCCTTCGCTTACTACCGGGTTCAATTCCTTCGCTTTCCTTTCTCTCATGCCATCATGTCAAAATGATTGAAGGTATTAGGCTTGTGGATTTGAAATCCAATTTATCGGAAAATTACTTGATGCTGGCTTCTTACACTGGGAATATTTTGCGTGTGGATTTTACGAGTATCAATTTTATGAAGGCTATATTTCTACCCTTTTTCATCGATTCCTCACTGCTATTTATTTCTTCTCTTTTCAAAATTTTCGCATTATTCTTCTAAGCATGACCCATCGTAGTAAGTTGCATGAACTTCATTGTTGGTAGGTATGAAGGTTTTGTATAGTGGTATAACTTTTCCTAAGCCAAAGCTAAACAGTCAGAATATGCGCGGTGTTCGCACGATTTTACGGCGAGGCACACGGTCCTTCTTTTCACTAACACAAAAATTTGAATTCCTGGTGCTCATAAAATCATCAAGGACCGAGGAAACACTTTTTTAAAGCTAAATATTTTTTGTATTCCTGTTTAACAAACACGAAGTGCTGTTTTGTTACTTTATTTACCCTTTCTTTTTTCTTCATTTCTTTTTTCTTTCATTCTACCTTACCTAATCTCTTTTTATTTATTTCTTAAGACATAAAATCACATGTCGTGTTTTCTAACCAAGAATATAAAGGACTGTTCGATCAATGCCGAGGTTAATGGGAAGTCGTTCGTGGTAGTTGCTAGATATTCTCTTGCTGTAGAAAGGTGCGCTTGGCTAGGACAATGCGGTGAAATGAAGAATTACATGTTCCCTTTGTAACAAACTAAGGAAAAATATTCGGGCAAAATACGAGTTTTAATAACCATAGACCAAATAGCAGGAAACCCAATACTTCCGAAATCGCATGGTTATGTGAACAGCCCGTAGTAAACATTATTTAAAAAGGCGAAANACACTTTTTTAAAGCTAAATATTTTTTGTATTCCTGTTTAACAAACACGAAGTGCTGTTTTGTTACTTTATTTACCCTTTCTTTTTTCTTTCATTCTACCTTACCTATTCTCTTTTTATTTATTCCTTAAGACATAAAATAACACGTCGTGTTTTCTAACCAAGAATATAAAGAACTGTTCGATCAATGCCGAGGTTAATGGGAAGTCGTTCGTGGTAGTTGCTAGATATTCTCTTGCTGTAGAAAGGTGGGCTTGGCTAGGACAATGCGGTGAAATGAAGAATTACATGTTCCCTTTGTAACAAACTAGGGAAAAATATTCGGGCAAAATACGAGTTTTAATAACCATAGACCAAATAGCAGAAAACCCAATACTTCCGAAATCGCATGGTTATGTGAACAGCCCGTAGTAAACATTATTTAAAAAGGCGAAAGCACATTCCTAGTGGCGAAGAACAATAGTTCCGTAGCTAAAGTAGAATATATTGTATTGCAAAATCTAAGAGCATAAGCTATATGGCTGATTATATCAGAGGCTTCGGTGTTACGATTTCACTTTCAGTTAACATTTTGGCATTGACATGAGTCACAGATGACTCATGCGACTGGCCTGCATGGGAAATGTTTTCGTTCATTTGTTTCGACCGTCTATTTTGGTTCGCAAAGCTTTTTTGCTGTACATTATCTAATTAATCGACAGAGTATAAAGCACAAATGTTCGAGCGGTCTTAAGCTAAGAAAAGCTTCATACCACACTTAAAATAAAAGGATAGAGCTCGCGGCGTTGATCAATCCATGAGGGAAGCGTAATGAATTCGACTTTGTTAAGCATCGTTTGGAGGTGATTGANCTTCGGTGTTACGATTTCACTTTCAGTTAACATTTTGGCATTGACATGAGTCACAGATGACTCATGCGACTGGCCTGCATGGGAAATGTTTTCGTTCATTTGTTTCGACCGTCTATTTTGGTTCGCAAAGCTTTCTTGCTGTACATTATCTAATTGATCGACAGAGTATAAAGCACAAATGTTCGAGCGGTCTTAAGCTAAGAAAAGCTTCATTCCACACTTAAAATAAAAGGATAGAGCTCTCGGCGTTGATCAATCCATGAGGGAAGCGTAATGAATTCGACTTTGTTAAGCATCGTTTGGAGGTGATTGAATGGATATGTGGTCTTTACAATGACTCGCGGTAGCTTACTAATGTATCGAACCAGTGCTGTTGTCCTCCTAGACAAGTCTGGTATCAGTTTGCCGACCCCGGAAAGATGGAATGCTTAGTGACTCACTGGCGCGGGGTTCGATCCCATGTGTGTTGTAGGACGCCTACGACTACTACGCCAGATGTGCCGTCTACACTTAGAAGCTTACAAAAACTTTTTTTCGGGTAGATTTGTTGGTCTGCTTGGATCCCACGGCGGCATAGCATTTGCATGTCTGCTGCATTTGCACATCGTTATCTGTCACTTTAGGTGTCTATAGCATGCAGGGTGAGAAATTACTAAGGAAGCTTCTATAAAAGTGTTTATATTTTGTCAAAAAACCATGTTGCATACGATAAGCACTTAGCAGTCCTACTATGTGTGTTGACAAACCAGAAATGATGTCTAAACCTATTCTCGTAATGTGTCACTGATGTTGTATAGATTGCGCTCTAAGGCACTCACCTCAGAATTTTTTACAATTAGCACCTGGGCTTAGTGATCATAATAGCTGATAAAGTCACTGTTTTACCCTTACCAAAGACTAATTTCATCCATTTGCAACCGCTGAACTTTTGGAACCAGCACATTTCATAATATGCGCATAGAAGTTCGCAATCCGTAATTTCTAAAGTTACGACCATCTATGATTTCTTTAAACAATGTAAACGAAGTCATTTTCTATTGCTCTCTAATAGTCTCACTTGCTCGGCAAATACTGTAGCAGATTTTCTATCGTTATGGAAACTGGAGGGGTGTGTAGCACAGTAGCAGAGGAGTCTCGCAACACACACTTCACTATTGCTCGATCTCGTGCCCCGAACTAACGAAACCTCCTTTCTCCTGTTTTCTGCAAATTGGTAACCTCTAAAAGAATTGCAGCAAAGACTTAACATATCAATAGGCCACCGTAAGTCCCAGTATAGGTCAGATATGCATGCAATCTCTAACGATGCTCGATGAGGGCGAATGCATAAAGCACCTATCAGGGATTGGTCAACGCTGAAAGATTTTTTCTTTATTCTTCAACCTAAACCACGCTTCACACAATGTATTTGCCACAAAAACATAGAAAATTTGGCCAAAGTATCAATTATTTAAACAATTAGTTTTTGAAAAGTGTCGCAGCCACCTTTCTACAAGCTATCTTGTTTGCGTCTGAAAACAAAGTCTTTCTTCCTATTGTAGCTGTTAAGTTGTTGTTAGACTTCCGAGCCAGTTCGGAAAGATAAAAAACTTATTTGTGGTAGGCGACCCAATACTGCATCACACGTCCTTTCCTTTGATTACGTCTGTGTGGAAAGTCAGGTGAGTATGTCGCAGATTGGGCACAGAGTTAACGGTTACATGAGACAGTGGTACAGTAAACCAAGTAATAAAAACATCTTGGTTCATTTCCTTTCTTCCCACCTTTTACACACAAAGAGGGCCCTTGCAAGAAACATGTTTCGAACAGCCACCTCTGTGTGTACAAGTAGGGAAAAGTAAGTTGCGTACTAGTGTGCCCTTCCAGACTCTGAAGGAGGTGGTTCTGTCGAAACGTCAGCTACGATTGTGTTGTATATGCGTTATTGTATGGAAGTAAAAGCATGTTATTTTCTTCGTATTTTTGTTGAGCAAACGCGAGGTGTTACTATTCTTTGCTCACGATTAAGCTGACGTTTCGACGAATTTCGCCTTCTTCAGAGCCTGGAAAGGTCAAGTTGATAGCAACCCACCCGCCCAGACGCCTCCATAACCAAACAAAGAAACTCCAAACCAAGATTTCAATCACTTTGAACACAGCTCTGCACACTCATCGCTTTCTATGAGGTTTCCACTAAGTATGTCACGTAGAGACCAACCGCACAGAAATCACGTGGAAGTATAATGTGCCCCTCACATCAGAAAAGCAGTTTTATATACTGCCCTATATCACGCGTGTTAATGAGACATTCTTCCCTGCGGTTCATTTTCGGATTTCTGGAATTAATCCAGAGTGCCTCGAGAGTTTTTCGCGCCTGTGTTCTTGATTCGCGTGCGAGGATCGTGACACATGCTTCGAAGTCGTCCCCATTATGTCTCTGGGTCCTATGCGGCGTGCCTAGCGGGGTATTTGGTCTATTTTTGCCGGCTAGGTGTTCTTTCATGCGGACACAGAGGGGTCTACCTGTTTCGCCAATGTATTCGTCACCACACGTCTTACAGGAAATCAGATAAACTATACCCGAGCTCATGCAATCACCGTCTCTGCCACTGGGGCAAATTATGCAATTTTGAGTTGCACATTGACGGTCATATAGGCGGTTACGAACTAGCTGGCGCTTAAGATTACTCGGTGGTATTTCAACTACGCTCACCGAATTCTCTAAGCTCGCCCTTCTTAAGCAGCGTTTTATAGCTGTACTTATATCATTTGAGATGAAGGGTAGGATAAACGAGACCCTTCTATCGCTAGAGTTGTCGTTTGGAGGCCTACGATTTCCTCTACACCTATTCTGAGCTACAGTTTCGTAGCCATTAGAAATGGCTATTTGCCGTGCCAAGTTCCGGGACTCCTCTCTCTGCTCTCTTCTCGTGCACACGTTGGTTGCTGTTCGAAACATGTTTCTTATAAGCGCCCTTTTCGTGTGAGAGGGGTGAGAGGAGAGGTAATGAACCAAGATGTTTTTACTACTTGGCTTTCGGTACCACTTTGTAATGTAGCCATTTTCTGATAGGTGAATTTGTACGTTCANTGAGCAGCCCAAGCATTCTTTTAAGAGTGCCATCAGGTGCTCTATCCTGAAGCCATACATGTTTATTTCTCCTTCGTGTTGTGTAAGGAGTTCGAATATGGCTTGCATTGCGGAGTCATTCGACACGTTTGTATAAAGGGCGGTAACGTCGAAGGACTCCATCACGCACGCGCTGTTGGGCTGCGCAGTACGTAGACGATCCAGAAACATCTGGGTATTCGTAATTTGGGCTGGAATGTGTTTCAGCAACTGGTTAAATATTAGGGTTAAAAACCATGTTATCCTGTCCGTTGGCCCGTCTACACAGCTAATGATAGGTCTAACCTTAAATAGTGTTGGATCGGTAGACGCAAGATCATCGCTGGATACTAACTTATGAGTTTTTATAAGTAAGTACAAGACGGGGCATGTTGGTAAGGCAACTTTAAGTTGAGAGATAACTGATGGTTTCACACCAGCAGCCCTTGCCATTTTGGCCCATTCGTGGTTTAGTTTTCGGTTCGGATGTGAGGGGCACATTATACTTCCACGTGATTTCTGTGCGGTTGGTCTCTACGTGACATACTTAGTGGAAACCTCATAGAAAGCGGTGAGTGTGCAAAGCTGTGTTCAAAGTGATTGAAATCTTGGTTTGGAGTTTCTTTGTTTGGTTATGGAGGCGTCTGGCCGGGTGAGTTGCTATCAACTTGACCTTTCCAGGCTCTGAAGAAGGCGAAATTCGCCGAAACGTCAGCTTAATCGTGAACAAAGAACAGTAACACCTCGCGTTTGCTCAACAAAAATACGAAGAAAATCACTTGATCAATGCCGAGGTTAATAGAAAGTCGGTCGTGGCAGTTAAAAGCATGTTGTTTAGCAACCTCGCGATTGCTGAGAAAGAAAACGACAGAGTTATAATCCAATGCCGAGGTTAATGGAAAGTCGTTCTCGGGAACAAAGTTAACCTCCTGATTTCTTTTTTAGCTCTTCAGCTTAAGTTGTCTGTAGTCATCACATTACTGCCTGCCTTAAGCCTCGTTTCTGCCCTTTCTCGAATGTAGTTTTAAAATAACGGGACTAATAAAATCGTCTCTCTTCCCAAATCCTATAGATTTTTCTAATTTGGACTTGTGAGCTTTATTCTTCAACATACTTATTGGATACTTGAGCGGCCCGTCATCACTCGTTGTGTTGACCCCAGCATAAAGGATAAACGATAACGCTCTTGGTGTTGATCAATCCCTGAGGCATGCGTCATGCATTTGACGTCATTAGGTATCGTTTGGAGGTGATTGGATGCATGTCTGGCCTTTACAATAACTTGCGGTGGCGTATCGGTGTATCGATCCAGTTCGCCTCAGCGTATTCTCCACTTTCCAAAGTTTAGCTGGCTTAGTCGTTGTGTTTCCGTGAAGCCCTGAGATAAGCCGAGCAAAAGTTTGAAGGCAAGCCGTCACCACTACAGGCAGTCGTCGCCCTTGTGGATCAAAGAGAAACTTGCCACCGTGCGACTAATTGGTTACCAGGACGGTGGTGGATCCTGACATTGGTTTACTCTTAGCTGTGCTTTCCGGAGTCCGGATGTAAACGCCGGACTCTTTCTCAGCTTGGGAGGCCCTGCCAGATGATGAAACCCAGCCGTACATCGCACCCCGACGCCAAGGAATACCACCCAGGCACGATGAGGAGGCAAACCGTCAGGAGGGCCTGTCAATTTAGTTACGTGCTTCTTAAGAGGAAAGTCGAAATATCGCATTCATTTGCGAGCATACAATAAACTAGAAGACAATCAAATTAAGTTCGATCCCATACAACTCCATTATTTCCATTTCACTAATGAACACGGCAAAAATAATCGAATGCAGAAGACACTGGCTGAAAATGGCACTCATATTCGATGATCACCTTACACACGGTAATTCTTACATTAGACGCATTCAAGTTTCCTGAAGTGCCATTCTTCGTTTCTTGCTTTAACCTAATAGTGTGACTAGTAATCTTACTTTCTACGTATTACATATTTTTTAGAGTGACAAGAAGTAGAAATATACACTTTTCAAATAAAAGACGACAACGGCTTTGGTTGAGTATTTTTAATGGATTCTTTCCAATCACTTTGAAACTTAGCTTCGGGCATTGCCAACTTAAATTCTGGCTGACTCAATAAATCACTGCTTTCTTGGTGAGCAAACTCGAGTTTCTTATTACAGCATTTATTCATCCACAATAGCTGACATTTCGCTGTTTCGCAGTCTTCAGATCCATTCTAATTTCTATAAATCCTCCATTTGTGGCTGAACAACATTTGCACAGCGTCATAAATGAGTGGGAAATGTGAAAAAAGTATATTTCACGTGGAGGAGAAATGTTATTTGGATACAGATCCGCATTCAAAACACGCAGATGGTATTAACCTTAACTTGACACCTGAATCGCCCGTCCCCACTGGTTGTGCGGGTCCCAACATAATCTCCATTTTTCGGAGATTTTCTGGTTGAGCCATTGTGGTTCCGTGGAATCCCGAGGTCAGTCTGGCCAAAGTCCGCCCTAGGCCTTCATCACCACGGGCAGTAGCCGCCGGCTTTGATACCAGGACGGTGGTGGATTCTGGTATTGGTTTAGTCTTAGCTAGGATTTTTGATAGAAACGCCGGATATCTTCACAGATAGGGAGACCCTGCTGGAGGGATGAATCCACCCACTGTATATCGCAACCCGACAACCAGGAACACCTCCCAGTCACGATGAGACGGTAAACCGTTAGGAGGACTAACCTTAATGGTCGCATTAATAGTTTAAAGTATGAAAAAGCTAAAATTGTTAATTAGAATGGGTTAGGTAGTAGTAGGGTTATAAGTGAGCGAAGACCATAGTGATTGCGAGGTCGGTAATAACGAGCATGTTGCTAATTCGATTCCACTCCGCGTCAACCAAGCCTCTCATTCCTCTGGAGTCGGTAAATAGGTACCGGACTTGTCCGGGAAAAATCACACTTTGCAATCTATTGGGAAACCTTCCAGTTCGGCAATCTCGGGACTCCAGGAAGGATCGAATCGGCTAGCATTCTATGGCATTTAAGATAAAACGAAAATCCTCAAGAAGCACCCGAAGCCACACGTAAAAGTTGTAAGCTTTTCGTGGATAATGGATGCGATAAAATCAATCAAATTTGAGAAGTTTTGGGATTCGCGCATTACACTTTAAAACGGGTCATATAAAAATAAAAATGACGGAATATGTAGAATTGTACCATGTAACACCTTTCCACTTGTCGTCCAGTTGATCATCGAGTGGATCAAGCGAATGCATTTAAACTTTCCGTTCCTCCCTTTGGCGTTCAAAAGTAGCTTAGTAATTTTTTCTCACGCTTGGTGCTCTGTGTGCATCATGTTTTTTTTTTAGAATTTTCTTGAGAAGTTTTGATAGTCGGGTCTTTGGTCTTCCTGCTATGCTTTTAACATTGTGAGGAATCTACTCGCTGATGAACCTTGTCTACCCCATTTCTGTTAGAACTTTAAACGACCGGACCACCTGCTTTTAGTTTTACCGCGCTGGACAACGTCTCTAGGATTTCATTGTTGAGATAGGTCGAAACTTCGAATTCTCTCTATCAATTGCGGGATCTATGATACTCCTAGCACTGTCCCTTAAACTGCTAGTTCTATAACGCTTAGCGATCTTTCAGCCTGCCTACGTAGTCACCAAGAGGTTTTTAATGCATACTTTAAGGCAAAAAGAGTGGTGGAGTCGGAAAGATGAGCACAGAGTCGGGTGTACTTTGTTCTCTTCACTGCAACGTCGTTGCCCTTGAAAGTTCCCCAAGCCGCTCGTTTCCTTCTACTAAGTTCTGGATCTAAGTCGTTCGTCACATTGATTTCCCTACCAAGATAGACATAACTGGAGCATTCGGAAATGTTCGTTCCGCTGATCGTGATTGGGGCATACTTAACCAATCCGTTCCTCCATAAATGTCGTTTTTGGGAGATTTAGCCGAAAACCAATTTTTCCACAGGCGTTGTCAAAGTCGGTCAGCATTCATTCAGCCTGGCAAATACTTGGAACTATAAGAATGATGTCATCAAGTAAGGCGAAGATGTCGTAACGGCTGACCATCATTTTCACTCTCATGTCTTCCCATATCCTTTCTGGAAGCTGTAGCACTCCGTGTGGGTATTGGAGAGCAATCGTTTGTGTTTCGTCACTAGCTAAGGTTCGGTGGACTTTGCGAATGCTTTGTCCAGCTTCCGCAGCCTCAAACGTCGCTGCCGCTTTTCTCTCTTTGAGAAACTACTTATCAAAGGCCCGCAATGTTTACCGGCTCAGGCAATTATATGCATCTCGTAAGATTCCAAACTGGCCTATCAGCTCGACTGTTTCTGGAAAAAGAAGTTCACTGGTGTTGTACAAACTCTCAGCTTTCACAACGCTGAAGTGAAGATGTTTGATAAGCCGCCGCTCGTATCCTTCGTTGATTTTAACATTGATGGTATTATCCCAAAGCGGACTAATGATTAGCATAAAACCCGTATTTAGTGGTTTTGGTACTTTGTTTTTTGACCTTAGCTGTTTTCTCCCTTTTACCTGTAAAACAAGGTGCGATTTGCCATGAATGGTCTTGGTCGTCATGATAAACTCAGACAGCCACCCACCCAGCTCCTTCCATTCTAATCCGTGGGTCCCATTGTGGCGCTCTTTAACGTAATTCCTGATCCAATCTTGGCGCTATAATCTCCAATAAAGACCTTGAAGAAGGTATGGTCTTCTCTATAGAACTTATCCAAGTCCACATAGAACGCTTCGATTTCGTCTTTGCCATAGCTTGATTCCGGTATTCAGAAAACGAAGACTGTAAAACCGTGTTCTGATTCACATTTTTTTAACCGTAATGATCTTATTTGGGTGGTTTATTGTTCTAATGAATTGATATCCATGGCCAAACTCGTGTCAACGAAAACGCCTGCACCGCCGATTGTTCTGCTTCGGCGTGTTCGGCGGGTCAGCTCTTCTCCGGTGTCACAGATGACGTTGAATGAGTAGCATTTTCTTGTCTTAGCTCGTCCCACGACGTCGTACCTTATCCTTTTTGCATGATCAAGTCAACCATCGAAAGCTCCCATGCGAGAGAGCGTAGATTAAGAGAACAGAACGTCACTTTAGTTTTTTTTTTCGATTTACGCAGCCTAGGATGGCTTTGAGATTGTAGCATCTTCTTTGTGCCTACCACTACCGTATCGCGACTTTTCTGTGGTTATAAGAATAAGACCCGTTTATTCTTCTGTATTTGGCTTTTGAGGCAAAGGCAGCTTGCTGAGATATGCGCGGTTGTCAAACGTAGGAAATTGGATTAAGTGGCGGGCAGCTTACCATTCTCTCGCAGTGTAGACGAGAACGTACCTCTTAGAGGTGACTCCTAAACAGTTCTTATTTTCGATGTCAATTGATTGCAAGCTTTCGGCTAAACTGACTCGTATAATATAATCGCCATAGAAGAGAACATATCCACATATCCGCGCATGAATAGGTCAACATAACCACAAACGTTATGTGCCAAATCGGCGCAGCGTAATCGCCGAGTTCATAAACCGGATCCACCTGCATTTCAGTAAACCACAAATTCGTTTTTGGTTCACGTTAAACCCTTTCTGCCACCCGGAGGAGAGCCACGTTGTCTCGTTATTAACCAGTTCTCGATTTCGCAGTAAAGAAGATCGGTAGGTAGCATGGAAATCATGTACAATATCTCTTAACTTCTTTTCAATTGCCTACGAAAAATTACTCAAGCAGCTATCAAAAAAGTTTTTTATTCAGAGATTAAGCAAACCTCGTGATGGATCTGTTATAAGTCCTGCATTCGGTTAGGAATTTGGTGCTCTGATTTTAAATGATGCGCATTTGTTCGGTCTAGAGCTCTCGGACCACCTCAACCTCTTGTCATTATAACGTTTCTAATGATCTCCGCGAAAATCAAGCAAATGGTTTAAAAGTAGCAGTGATCGTGCCGGAAATAGATTGAATTTTTTAAAAAACCTTTCCATTTTAACTGTCATTATGACGAACGAGTGGTATTTTTCACCGTGTATCATCGTCACGGCTGTAAAAAAATCGATCGACAAAGGGCTTTTTCTTTGTATGGTTTCACTTTTGAAAACTTATAATAATATAATAACTTATAATAACTTAAGTTATAATAATCTGTGATCTCATTTACAAGAGGTTTTTCAGGAATGACAGTAATCTGCTACTACTCTAAGTACAAGAAGTATAGCTCGTTGCGAATGGAAGACATTCAAGAGGAGAACGCGTACGCTAAGGGAGCGTACCATCCTGCGAAAATTTAGGGATTTCATGAAACGACTGGGAGCAATATTTCACTCGCTTTTGCTCCATTGCTCACATTTCTTCCTGTTTCGCGGTTTTATTTTTCACCTATGAGCATACCTAAGGCTTTCTTTATTGCTTTCTTCTAGTCATTCAGAAGTATAGTTTCTATGCTCAAACCATTTGCCTTCTTTTGCCACATGAATTTTAAATTCACTGGCATTGTGAAGTATTTTCAAGAAATCTTGACGCACGAAAAGGGCTCATTTGTTTTTTTACATAATAAGCAAGTTCTTCCTCATCACAGCCCAAAGGTTGCTTTTTCATGGCTTTATTTCTCTAGGACCGGAGTATTTGTGGGGTTGATAGCCCTACCAGATTTATATAAGGTGTTTTGCTCTGTCGAGAGAATTACAATACACTCTCAAATTCAAACATATTTTGGACCAAGACTTTTAAAAAATGAAAAGGAAATTTCGGTTTTCAAACACTGATACGCAACTGCGGCCGCAGCCTGAATAGATGCATCGGTGAGGAACACACTAAAATTTCGCTTGTTCAACCGCTTTCGTGCTCTAAATATAAACCATGAAGAAATAAAGATGAAGACGAATATATAGACTAAAAAAAACTGCATCGCAGCAAAAGTTAGTTTTGATATGAAATTGCTCGCAATTATGGTCGGAGGCACTGTGGTAGTCATGCCTGCTATCATGAGTACGGTGCTGGCTCGATCCCGCCCCGAATCCCCGAAACAACCCATCTCCGGGATTACGAAAGTGGTACGAAGTAAAATAAACAAATAAATTGTTATGAAGTAGATGTAAATATGCTCACTTTTATTTGCTGCCTAGTACAATTTCTCACGGCGAAGTGCCATGTGAAATACAGAAATCCTGAGATATTTGCAAAACTTCGGGCCGCAGGTGTAGCGGTGGGAAACGAACGCGCTATTACCCTTTACAGGAGCTAACGCGTTCACCACCACACCTCGCATGTCCTTCATCTCGGTTGTCTCTCAGCTAGTTTCCTATCGATCACTGCCTTCAGCCATCATCCGTCAATGGGATTGATCTGGGGAGTCCAATTCGGCAATGAACCCAGTTAAGCTGAGACTGTAGGTGAAACTATTGTATTCCTATCTTTCATAATTAGCTCTTAGTACGCGGCAGAAATAAATCACAGTAAGCTGTTCGTTCTGTGTACCGGAGAAAAAATTGTTGCCTCCCTTAACTAACTGTCATCGAACGACTAATTGTTGTGAGGCGATACATTGTTGAGCTAACTTCCTCATTAACATCTTTGCCATCCTAATCCAATTTTCTTACAGGTTTCTTTTGCTAGAAATATAGAAGGCCTCACATTGTTCTCGATATCTACGAGTTCATTGTTTACGGCGTGGCGGTAATTTTAAATTCTGCTTGATGTATGTTTCTACCTCAGTCTGGACGTATTTTATGTAACAGTAGCCTTATAACTTGGGGAAAAATCTGAAGTATTGGTAAAGACCTAACATATAAATAAACGCGATTTTGTTCAAGAACTACTCATCGTGCTATTGCGTGTGGGACCACCCTTGTACTGTCAACGTAAGCCGACGAGTTAGACCCACACAAGTCGAGGAATCAATTGGAAAAAAAGGCGCCGGACCACGTGTGGCAGTGACACATTCGTCTTTCCGGTTCATCCTTGGACATTTGAAATGTAGTCAAAACCCCTCTAGAGTCCTGCGTTTTGATACTTTTGATTTTTGGGCTACGATCCTTACAGTTACTTCAAAATTCGTCACCACTGTGCTATTGTGCTCTATGTGTACTTAGAAGAGGACTTTATCGATTTTTTTTAGTTTCCTATTCAGGTGTTCTTTTATGCGGACACACAGTGCTTTACACGTTTCGGCAATGTGGCCACATTTCTCACATGAGATTAAATATATTGTGTCTGAACTTATGCAATCTCCATCTCTATCGCAAAGACAACTTATAAAATTTCCCGAGCTGAACAAAAACGATCACAGATGCTATTGCGGACAATTGGTGGCGTAGAGTATTAGGTGGTAGATCAGCAAGCGCCACAGGATTTCCAAGACCACTTTTTCTTATGCACCTCTTAATAGCGTGAGTTATTTCGTTTGATATGAACGGAGGCTTGAAAAGGATCATATTTGGGTCTGAAGCGTTATTTTGGGACATAACCTAGCTTTTAGCCTAGCAAAAGTGACTTCTGCTTCGTAACCATTGGAAACGGCAATATTTTTCCTGCTAAGTTCAGCGACTCTTTATTTTCCTCTTCTCCTGTGCACAGATTTTCGACCGTTTGGTACATGTCTTTGATGACTGTTTTTTTTATGTATGAAGAATGAGAAGAGATGAAAAGCCTTTTCATGAAAATGTTTTCAGTACTTTGTTTTTAAATAGCATACATTTACTTCCATAGAAAAGCACAATACAATACAACGCTAGCTGACGTTTCGGCAGAATCGCCTTCTTCAGAGCCTGGAAGGGTATGCTGATATACAATCTACTAGGCCAAACGCTTCAATGACACTTACAAAAAGACGAAAAACTCTATGGTAATTACATGATCAACAGCCTCTCGAAAAACTCACCGCTTTTTCACGTGACTTCCATTGAGGAAGATTAGAACAGCTGATTATAGTCACATATGGATAATGACTGCACCATCCCACATCAGAAATCGATGCGAACATACGGGGTCAGGTCGCATATGACCTCTGGGCATTCCTCCCTGCTCTTCATTGTAGGGTTTTTGGCATTTATCCAAAAGGCCTCAAGAGGTTTTCGCGCTGGTGTTTTAGTCTCCTGTGCGAGGATATTGACTTTTACTTCAAAATCGTCTCCGCTATGCTTTTGTATCCTATGCGTGCCTAGTGGGGTGCTTCGTCTTTGTTTTCGTTTGCCATCTAGGTGTTCTTTTATGCGGATACACAAAGGTCTGCCCGTTTCGCCAATATATTCATTTCCGCAATTATTACAAGAGATCAGGTATATCGTACCTGAACTCATCCAATCACCGTCCCTGCCGTAAGGGCAAATTACGCATTTTTTCGTTTCACACAGGCGGTCATACAGGCGGTTGCGAACTAATTGACGACGTAGAGTAGGCGGTGGTATTTCAACTATCGCTACCGATTCCTCTAGACCTGCCCTTCTTAAGCATCGTTTTATAGCTACGCTTACTTCATCGCTTATAAAAAGCAACATAAACGGGACGTTCTTTTGGACAAGTGTTTCGCGTGGGCGCGTCGTTCTCCTTGTAAACTTATCTCGTGGGGTTACTATTTCGTAGCCATTGGAGATGGCTATTTGCTGGCGCGTCGTTCTCCTTGTAAACTTATCTCGTGGGGTTACTATTTCGTAGCCATTGGAGATGGCTATTTGCAGAGCCAAGTCGCGCGATTCTTCCTTTAGTTCCCTGGTAGTGCACACAGAGGTGGCTGTTCGAAACATGTTGTTGTTGTCGAAACAGATTTGTTTAAAACCCTCGCGATTGCTTAACAAGAAAACGACACATTCATGTTCCAATGCCGAGGTTAACAAAAAGTCGATCCTGGAAACTTTGTTTTTCATACCACTGTGTTACGCAGCCACTTTTTGAAAGCTTCATTAGGATGTTTATGAATGGAAACCAGTTCTCAGTTGGTTGGCTTTCAAGCGTAGCCGCAAATATCGAAGTTCTCTCCCTTTCTGTCTCTGCCTTTCTATATATATATAAGCAAATATATGCTTGCATACTTATCGATTCCATTTAACAGTTTTTTTTTCATCCATCTATCGTATTCTTAACTCTTTTATTTACTGCCTTTTTCTTCTTAATGGCAGGGTATGTTGTGGAATATAACTCGTATGAAGTGCTGAGATATTTGCAAAACTCCGGACCACAGGTGTATGCAGTGGGGAACGAACACGCGCTGTTGTCCTTACCGGGGAGCAGCGCACTTCACCACTACACCATCCGGGTCAGTTATCATATGTTCTTCTCGTTATATGCTGGCCCATCTATGCTTTGCTATCGATGTGTGTTTGCCTGGATCTGGAACGTGAGGCATATTTTAAAGATCAGAGTTTTACAACCCGACTAGATATTATCTGCAGCGCTTCTATTCCAGAAAACATCGTTTACGCATTTTCTGAGTGATCTGCAGCATTCTTTGACTTGAGGTATCAGTCCACTTCAGTGCTACATAACAAAGCATTGGAAGTATTTTAAATAAAAAGGTTAGTGCGGTTTGCGGGTGCTTTACTCGGTCGGTGGTTTCTTTGAAAGCCCCAAATGCGGTTCGTGCTACTGTCCTTTTTCAATCTCATTTCTCGTTCATGTCGTTTTCCTTGTTCAGTGAGCGACCAAAGCACACATGCGAGGTGGTTTCCGCAATCAGGGAACCATCCAGTTTAATCTTATCGCCTTCGCCCCATAAATTTCTCATGAACAGGGTGTTCTTCAAACTTGTACGTAAACCGATCTTTTTTCCCCTTTTCTTAGAGCTCATTGATCATCGTCCCTACTTCGTTGGTACTTCTTGGTAAAGTGAGATGTCATCAGCGAGACGATTGTTTGATAGGAATTTTCCTTCAATACATGTGCCTTTCTCATCCCAATCGCGTGACTTCATTGTCCACTGCAGTGCTTCTGTAAACAGCTTCGGCGATATTATATTTCCTTGTCGAAGCCCTTTTCCTATGTTCCTATCGAGCTTTACAGGGTTTGGACGTGGCCCATGCAGCAAAATCTTTTTCGAAACCCTGCTTGCTTATTTGGTTACTCCTCATCCAATGTTTCTGATAAACGCATTAGCCTAGTCTTCGTGAAGAGTTTGTAGAATTCACTCCACATGCGTATTGAACGGTAGTTGCGAAGGACCCTTCGATCAGTTTTTTGGGCAGGATGACCTTGCGCGACATCTTTTACGTCTGGGGTTTTTTCCACTTGAATGTGGCTCTCGTATTTTTTGTGACAATTATGTGTAAATTGTGGCTTCTAACTCTAAGGAATTCGGCGGTGATATTTTCAGGTCCTAGCGCCTGCCTCCTTTCATGCTTTCTATCACAACTCCAGCCTCTGTGGGAGAAATCCAGGTGGCTTTTCTCCAACGGGTATTCCATCCATGACAGTCCATGACAAGGATTGTGAAACGGAAAAGGTGGGATGCAACTTTTCTGTTGTCAATTCAATATAGAGGGATGCAGTGATAGTCTCATCGTCGACCATTGGGGTGGATAGCGAAACATTGTAGTCGCTAAGATTTTGACGGCATTTCCTCAAAGTATATTGCTTTCGAGCTGCCCTGAATAGCTTTTCTGCTTTTACTGATGTAAATCCTTCTCTAAACATCTTCTGCAGCTGGCATTTATTATCAGCCGTGTTAAGTTTGCTGCAGTAAGATCAAGTTTAACTTTCGTTTTCCACTCGAGCAACTCCTTAGTGGTAACAGAAATCCGATCCGATCTTCTTGCTTGAGGAACTGAATCGAATTTAGCACGACTCTCAAGTCCTTCTACGAGCAGGTCGTAGTCTTCGATCGGGTTTCCCTTAATCTGCCATTCACGCTAGTATACGATTTGGTTCAGATTATTCTGTTCTGGCGCGGTATTGGCGCGTGTGGCGCAGTGGTCGGAGGCGCCCTGCAACACACACGTGGAATTGGTCCCTGCCCCATGACCCTCCAAACCTTCCATCCATCGAGGTCGGCAAATTGGTATCAAAGTTCTCTGGGAGGATAGCAGTACTGGCTCGATAAATCGCTACGCCACAGCGAGTCATTGTAAAGGCCAGATATGCATTCAATCACCTCCAAACGATGCTTATCGAATGCATGGCGCATCTCTCAAGGATTGATTAACGCCGAGAGCTTTATCCTTTATCCCTTATTCTGTTCTTGGTCGATGACATGAATTCTTTTCCGTCTTATGGCCGAATCGAATCTTCGCTACGTTCATCTTGTACATGCACACTTTTGCATAAACCATTCCTTTTTGATGAGAGTTCATTTTTTTTGGAAGAAAACTGTCCGGCATGGATATCTTACGCGATAGTCAAAAAACTTTTTGTGCCTTCTTAACATTTTCAAGAACGAATTGTTTTCAACCAGCTTATTATAAATGTTAAGGACTTCGCCTTGTTTGGTCAACAAAACGATAGGTGAAATTTCCCTCTATTGTGCCGACTTTGCCAAATACGATGACCGGCATACGGTTCGAGCTGGAGATAATGCGTGTCCCGGCACCTTTTTTCGAGCAAAAACTGAAACGAAAACATGCGAAATCAGACATGAAACTATAGACTTCAAAAAGAAATTGCTCTCACCAGTAGCCTGTTAGCTTGTGATCTTTTTGGCCTTTCACCTCAATTCCTCCTTTTCGACATCCAGCGAAGTTGAAACCACCGGAGATCAACTGGTCATTTACCTCTATTCCCTTCCCTTCAGGTGCCTTAACGCTATTATTTTTTACATTCTACCGACAACACTGAAAGACAAAACTCCACCGTAATCATGTAACCGCAAAAACTAAACTGATCACTGACATCGGTTCCAGAACCCAGTCTGTAGACTAGCGTTTGCTTCTCACTCGTCGCAACCAGGTCTTCTCCACATGCTGGTGGCTGGAATGAATCTGATTTTTTATAGCATTTACATTGATCTGCCGTGCTCATTCATACCCGCTGATCGCACAGAACTCCACCGTATCCGCCAGGACAAATACATACGGAGCAGTTTCTAGGGTGGGGAAATCCTTCGTTCTTACATTTGGCGGATGTGGATTTATTGCATTTTTCTAAAGAATTTGAATTTTTAGAGCTCAATTTGATAGAATCGAATTCTAATGCACAGTGACGGCAAAACCGACCACTGCATCCGTAGCGTTCGTTGATTACGTAAATATCTGTGAAGGAAATTATTCTAGAGCCCATCGTTTTTTGATGATACGGTTTTCTTGCTATTATTGTAGGCTCGTTGTTAGAAGACCAACTAAAAAAATGTCATAGTACTGGTAAGAATGGCCCTAAACATGGTGAGAATCTCAGGTGCGAAGCTTCAACCTTAGCTCCCCATAATGCATGATGCTGCCATATTCGTATAGGAGTCCATAAACTTCGACCAAGTCCTCTGTTATTTTATCGAATTCGTGGATGTTATCTGGCTGAAGCGAGCTGCTTCAAATGTGTTAATGGCTAGTATTTTCAAATCAACTCACGTTAACATTTTCTGTGACGACTCGAATGTAATTGTCGCGATCAAAACGTGTCATTGTTTGGAGAAGTCCAAGAGCGTGACCAATCTCATGCACAGCTATCCCTTCCTAAAGTATTAGGCGGTCAAAAGTTTAGCGAACGGAAGAAAACTATCGAGCCTATTAATTAGACATATTTGTTCTTTAGATTTACTGATTTGAATTGGTCGCACCGTCTCGCATCCTTTACCAAGAGAAAGAAACTGGTCACCGCCCATTCGCCCATTGTCCGAGTAGCATCCCACTGCTTTAACCACAATCACCTTATCCTTGGCTGCAAATACTGCGGTTGATGTAAAAACGCAATTTATGTGTTTGTTCCGGGGCGCGCTACAAACCACTTTCGTCCTCCACGAAATCGATACAAGTCAAATCGGTCCACACCTTTACGCCCATTTTGAACACTCTTCGCACGACGAGATCTGGAATTTTAACTATGAAATTGCATACATAGGTAAACAGGCTATTTGGCAAAAGTTCGTTCACTTCCTACAGTATGGACAACTCAAATGTTTCTGAAGAAAGCGCCATCCACTCGAAAGTCTCTTATTGTAAGATAGAAGCTATATCAAAGGCACCTCCTCTGCCTATCAGTAAAATAATGACTTTGCATCAACTGGATACTTTTAATTTCTAGTAATCAAATCAAAGTTGACGGCTTCTACAGTTAACGATCAGAATAACTGACCTAACTAACCAGATGTGTTGAACATATAGAAGACGCCGTCCTGCTATGTTACGCTCTTATTTTCGTCATCCTTCATCATCTGTCTCCTTGTTCAACAGTTGGTTACAACGTCCTCACTCACATCGTCCACTTGTCTCCTTAATGTAATCAAATTTTTTCCGATGACTAGGAAGCATAGCAACTCAGACGTGTTTTATCCACCAAAATATTCTGCTGATATATCTCTAACTTTGAAAAAAGTTCGTCTAATGCCTTTTTCAGAAATTATTTCAAAAATTCATCTTTTCAAAATTTAATTCGAAATCTCTCGATCTGGTCACAACCTCTTGTCAAAGGTAAGCATGCTTCGATACGTAGCAGGGCAACAAGGAAACGGCACCTTGAACGTTGGTGTAGTTCACGCACTGGTGTTTCCGTTGGGAGTGAAAATTCCTTTAGAGAATGGGCAGCATTTGAGATTCTACGACCATTTCTCATCTAAAAGTGTTCTTTTCAGCAAATCATAGAATTTTGTTCTCCTTTTCACCGAAGGGCTTGCAAGATTGTTCTTCCTACTCTCTTCACGATTTTGAAGACCGCGGAAAGGGTCCATTGTTTCAATGCCAACAACGGTTATGTCACAGTGCATCACAACGGACGCAGCAGCGAGCAGCAGAATTGTGTTCATCTATAAATATCTGAATTTCACTTATACTAAGCTATTAAGAAAAATTTGGGAATATTGTTGGCACTATCAGCTCTTCACATCAACCTTAGTTCACTTGCTATCGCATTTTTACATCTCTTGTGAACGTATAAATGATTACGAAACACTGTTGCTCTATCACAAATTTCACATGGGAAAAACAGCTTAACTGAAATAACTGCTGTAATGCTAAGATATTTGCAAAACTCCGAACCGCAGGTGTCTGCGGTGGGGAACTAGCCAAGAGACAGGCCAAACCAAGGACCCGCATGGTGTGGTGGTGAACGCGTTACTCCCCGGAAAGGACAGTAGCGCGTTCGTTCACCATCGCAGACACCTGCGGTCCGACCTTTTGCAAATGTCTCAGCATTACAGAAGTTATACTTCGCAACATGCCCTGCCGTTAAAAAAAACAGGCATTAAATTAAAAGGTTAAGATTGAAATAACTATGTTTAAAAGCTCGTAGCCTGTGTGGTACGGTGGTCGGAGGCGCGCTGCAATACAGATGGGATCGATCCCCGCACCGAAAGCCCATCAAGCCCTCCATTCCTCCGCGGTCAGCAAATTGGTAGCATGCTTGTCTCGGAGGATAGCACCACTGCCGCGATAACTGCTAGGCCGCCGTGAGTCATTGTATTGGCCAGGTATGCATTCAGTCACCTCCAACGATTCTTGATGAAGTTGAATGCAGGGCGCATCCCCGAGGGATTGATCAGCGCCGAAAGCTTTATCCCTTTTTGTAAACTGTGGTTACTATGCGTTTATATTAGCAATCACAAATGGTCGCTCCAATTATGCAAATAATTTTTGCGTTCGCCGTAATAAAACCGCTGAGCGAGCGAAGTGGGGTATCTTAGTGGGCAGACACCTTCAGATTTTCTGATTTTTATTACATATTACTTGCTGCTTTAAGTGTACGTATATGTTTATAAATAAATGGTAATGTCAACGAAAAAACACGGATCAAGGTGCATAATGAACTATGAAGTAACTGTTACTGGTGGTAATGGCGTTGATGATGTGCATGTCACTTCCCGCGGTCCATTACCTTTCATGTTCATTTGCACAATGAATTTGCTCACTTGCCATATAAACAGTGTTTTCATAACAAAAATGTACTCAGCTTGAGGATTTCTTGCAATATTTATTGATTTCTTACCACAACGCCCTTTTTATGCAGAAGTTCCCTGCAGGGCTGCTTAGATCAGTGAAACTGACGTAAAACATAGAAGGAGCATTGCAGATCTCACTTCATGTATATATCACTATCAAATTTCTAAGAAATGCACTTATTAATTTTTATGTGATTGATCAGAATCGTGTACATAAGAGTATGAAGGTTCGACGTCAATCCGAGTTTCGTGGAAAGCCTGAGAGTGCGACAGATGAAGCCGACTCCACGAGACCTTTGTCACTCATCCGTTCTGTATGCGATAATGTGCACTTCAGAAATTTGAATTCGCACTAGATAGTATGAAGATATGCTCACTGCTGTTCAAAATCATCAATGACGTGATGCTGCAGCACAACAGCAATACCACTATGAATGCATCGTTTTCTTGTTCAGCAATCGCGCGAGTTTTAAACAGCATACGTTTACTTCCATAGAAAAACTACAATACAGCACTAGCTGACGTTTCGGCAGTATCGCCTTCTTCAGAGCCTGGAAGGGCATGCTGATATACAATGTACTAGGCCAAACACTTCAATAACACTTACAAAAAGACGAAAAACTCTATGGTAATTACATGATCAACAGCCTCTCGAAAAACTCACCGCTTTTTTACGTGACTTCCAA
Organism: Angiostrongylus costaricensis; assembly: GCA_900624975.1. Lineage (NCBI taxonomy): Eukaryota > Metazoa > Nematoda > Chromadorea > Rhabditida > Metastrongylidae > Angiostrongylus > Angiostrongylus costaricensis. Next base: position 253,643 of record UYYA01003876.1, on the reverse strand, counting down.
TGAGGAAGTTTAGAACACCTGATTATAATCACATATGGATAATGACTGCACCATCCCACATCAGAAATCGATGCGAACATACGGGGTCAGGTCGCATATGACCTCTGGGCATTCCTCCCTGCTCTTCATTGTAAGGTTTTTGGCATTTATCCAAAAGGCCTCAAGAGGTTTTCGCGCTGGTGTTATAGTCTCCTGTGCGAGGATATTGACTTTTACTTCAAAATCGTCTCCGCTATGCTTTTGTATCCTATGCGTGCCTAGTGGGGTGCTTCGTCTTAGTTTTCGTTTGCCATCTAGGTGTTCTTTTATACGGATACACAAAGGTCTGCCCGTTTCGCCAATATATTCATTTCCGCAATTGTTACAAGAGATCAGGTATATCGTACCTGAACTCATGCAATCATCGTCTCTGCCGTAAGGGCGAATTACGCAATTTGTTGCTTCACATAGACGGTCATACAGGCGGTTACGAACTAATTGACGACGTAGAGTAGCCGGTGTTCTACGTAACGCGTCTCCTAATAACGCGTACGTGATGGAGTCTTTCGACGTTACCGCACTGTACACCAACGTGTCAAATGACTCCGCAATTCAAGCCATCTTCGAACTTCTTGTTGAACATGAAGGAAGAATAAACATACATGGCTTGTCCATCCAGCAGCTTATGGCTCTCTTAAAGGAGTGCCTAAACTGCTCGGGTTTCAGATGGTCTGGTCTAAGAAATATTTCGCCCAAATAAGGGGGTTGGCAATGGGACAGCGACTGGCACCAAGCCTTGCCATTGGATTGATTTGTCGTCTTCTTTACGCAGGAGGAGATGGACAAATGCTTTGAATTATTGAACGAGCAGTCTGAGTACATGAGGTTTACCCGGGAGAAACCGAGCAAAACTGGCTTCCGTTTTTGAACGTTTAAATAAACCTATCAAGTAGCGGCTACCTGAGAAAGTGGTACCGAAAGCCAAGTAACGAGAACATTCTTGTTCATTTCCTCTCTTCCCACCCTTCAGACACAAAGAGGGCGATTGTGAGAAGCATGTTTCGAACAGCCATCTCTGTGTGCACTATCAGGGGACTAAAGGAAGAACCGCGCGACTTGGCTCGGCAAAATAGTAACCCCACGAAATAAGTTTAGAAGGAGAGCGACGCGCCCACGCGAAACGTGCGTAATTTGCTCTCACGGTAGAGACGGTGATTGCATGAGTTCAGGTACGATATACCTGATCTCTTGTAATAATTGCAGAGACGAACCCAGTTAAGCCACCGTTCCCCACCGCATGCACCTGCGGTCCTGAGTTTTGCAAATATCTCAGCATCATTGATGAAATATGAGTTTTGAAGATTTCTGAAAAAAAACTATTTCTTGAGAAAAAGAAACAACCTTGGGTGAGATCCTGCTGTGGTGTGCGGCGAATAAAAAAACCATTTGATCAAGACGGAGCAAATAAACTTCACCGATACCAGTAACTGAAGATGTTAGACGTAACGAAAAAAGGATGAGAGCTATAAGTTTTCGCCATAGGATAACAGAGGCGAAATCTAAAAGTTCTATTGTTGTTGGCATTGATGAGTTGCTGAAACTGTGAAACTGGCCGGACTATGAATTGAGTACACATCACAACGATGTTGAGATCTTTGCAAAACTCAGACCCCAGCCAGAATCGAACCAGCGACTTTCCTTTCTGGCGGACTTAAATGGGTTCAATATCGATTTGTCTATCGAGATCATTGTCGTTGGAGGGTGATTGTTTATACCACCATTTAGGTAAAAAAAAAATGGCTCGGAGAATACACGTACACAACCTATACTTCTATAACTGGCGCTCTTTAGATATAATTTATTTTTATTGTAATCAGTACTATTTACAATTAGCACGTTTTCCAAACAATTCGAGAGGTGAAAAACTGGCTGAGAGAAAGGGAAAGCGATGATCTCAGTGGTGCAGTGGGGAACGCGTTAGTTCCCGAAACGGTAATCGCGGGTCAGGTCCGCACCGCGGTTTGAGTTTTGCAAATATTTTGGAATTATTTTGGTTGTACGTTACAGGATACTGTGTTGAAAAATAATAATAGACAGCAAATGAAACGTTGTGCATCGTGAAAGATTTTGATTTCATTATAAGCCGCAACATTTGCAATATACTAAATCACTCAAGTCGTTCCGTATTTTCAGATCACGTGGTTATTAATAAAAGCCTAAACATAAATAGTTTTGATCCCCCGACCGACTTTCTATCAACCTCGGTATTGATGAAATAGTCTTCGATATTCTTGTTTAGCAAACACGAGGTGTTACTTTATTTTTTACTCCGTTAAAGCTGACGTTTCGGCAGAATCGCCTTCTTCAGAGCCTGGAAGGGTATATTGATAGGCAATTTACTACGCCAAACACTTCAACAACGCAAACATAAAGATGTAAATATGGAGGGCAGTCACACGATCAACAGCTTCTCGAAAAACACCGTTTAGCACTGAGGAAGAACAGCTGACTAGAGTCGCATAGGGTCGATGAATGCGCCACCCCACATCAACAATTGATACTAAGGTACGAGGCGATATCACGCGTAATCTGATGACATTCTCCCTTGTCATTTATTGTAGGATTTTTGGCATCTATCCAAAAAGCCTCAAAACGTTTGCCCACTGGTATTTTGGCATCTTGTGCAGGAGCTTTATAGAAGAGCCCGGTGACCTTCATCGACTCTCCGTCGGGCACAAGTCATCAACTAATTGGAGACTTTGCTACCCATTCGACGGAGCAAAGTCTCAGTCTACTCCACTGCCTTGATCAGCCACGTATTTCTACGTCCACACCTCAACAATTAATTTGGGTATGTTCTCACAATGGTTGCCTCTTTCAATGCCCGACAAACTGTAATCTGATTAGTAGAGAGTTGTAAGGCATCAGGCCCGCCCGAGGAGAATTAACTCGGATCTCGTGAACACCTTAGCACTTGCCGTTGATTCATTAGTAGTGTTTTCGCACGTTTACAGAATTCAAGGCTCTCAACTTTTGGAAAACCAGTAAAAACTATGTTGTTGCATAATAAGGTGAATCTATAAAACATTAGCAACTATAACTCGTATGAAATGCTGAGATATTTGCAAAACTCCGGACCACAGGTGTATGCAGTGGGGAACGAACGCGCGCTGTTATCCTTACCGGGGAGCAGCGCACTTCACCACTACACCATCCGGGTCCAGATCAATCCCGTTGATGGGTGATTGCTGATGGCAAAAAAGATCGATAGAACTAGCTGAGAGACATGCAAAGCGAATGACCCGGATGGCGTAGTGGTGAAGTGCTCTGCTCCCCGGTAAGGACAACAGCGCGTGTTCGTTCCCCACTGCATACACCTGCGGTCCGGAGTTTTGCAAATATCTCAGCATTTCATACGAGTTATAATTCGAAACATACCCTGCCATTAAGAAGAAAATGGCAGTAAATAAAAGAGTTAAGATTTGCAACTATCGTCAATCTAAAGATCAGAATGATACTGAGATATTTGCAAAACTCCCGACCGCAGGTGTCTGCGATGGGGAACAAAGGCGCTATTGTCCTTTCCGGGGAGTAACGCGTTCACCACCACACCATGCAGGTCCTTCGTTTCGCCTGTCTCTCAGCTAGTTCTATCGATATTTTGCCATCAACAATCACCCGTCAACGGGATTGATCTGGAGAGCCCAAATCGGCATTGAACCCAGTTAAGCTGAGGCTATAGTTGAAATTCACAATGTTGAGTTTTTTTATTTACTGCCTTTTTACAAGTTTATTATTATTTGTGCTCCACGATAGGGTAATAGCGCGTTTGTTCCCCACCGTAGACACCTGCGGTCCGGACTTCTGTAAGTATCTCACCATCATTCTGGTTGTTTCACAAATAATACCCTGCCGTGAAAACTTGTTAAAAGGCAGTAAATAAAAAAACTCAACGTTGTAAATTTAAAGACCATTAGACAAGATAACCAGGATGATAGGATTGACAGGACAGTGGACGAAAGGTAACCATGACAGCAAGTTGAATTCCGAAAAGAGTTCAGATCTATAGGTCATATTTGCATAAAACTTACTGGAGCATCACGAGAATACGAGATTCTTGTACGTATCATTTTATTCGATTAAAACACTGATTCACTGATTAACTGATTAACACTGATTAACACTGTATTTTATGGATGACGATCGTAGACGCTTTATATGATCAAGGTAACCTTTTTAGTACACAAGGATCACTCACGAACCATCATTTATAGCAGTTTTACAGCCGACTCAACACCATTTCTTCAAATTTACCCAGCGTGGTGTGGTAGAGGTGAGGAAGTTATATGGCTTGAATTTTTTAGGAGGTAAAACCAGCTCGACTTATCAAGACTATGTTCGCAAGAACACCGTAACTTGATGATTAATTTTCGGGCTGGTGAAAGCCGGTCATCAAAATCAACATAGCTTGGTTGATGTCTTAAAATGGAACAGCCCCAACGCCATTGAAAACCTAGTGAAGGAGATAACTCTGCTCTGATGTCTTTTACTCTAAGATTATTGTTCCACAATGTGTGCCTTGGGAACCCCGACTCTAACGCTACGTACAACAGGTGGACATACGGTCAGTGTTATCGAACGACGTAGTGCTGTAGCGTATCACATTAGTAATAAACGAAATTCGAAGCTCCGACATGCGTAGGCAGTCGAACTTGTGAGGCGTAGCTACATAGGGCAAGAAATGCAATATTACTGGAGTTGAAAAAAGTGGTTATCAATTTTCTATGGACCACTGCCTCTAGAGCCTCTGTGTTGGGTGGGGTATTGATTGATTACAAAAATTGTGGTAAAACAGCTCTGCATCAATGCAAGCCCCGGAAAATTAAATTACCCGCATAGAAATCATACTGGCCGCTGTGTCTCCTAACAAAGGACTTCAACAGAGGCAACGTTGTCGCGTAAGGATTAACGACAGCATTTGGACAATTTATAACCGGAACTGTACCATGGCAAGTCAGGCACCACAACAGGAAGACCACTGATGCAATGCTCAGACTTCTTTTTGTAGACACGAACAAAACAAATGATGCTTTTATAAATAGGGCATTCTCCAGCCTGGACTGTCACCACATGATGTAATTAGATTCAAAAAAAGACAACAATATATTTGCTTAAATGGGCGTTCTTACGTCTTCTCATATTGTACGAGTTCCAGACTTTTTCATCCTGCTCGCCTTCTTGCATTTTCCATTATTCGAAAGGCTGTTTGGATTTGCGCTTTGTTTCCACTCGACCTTAAAGATTTTGTTTTTTTTTTCATGGGTGTTGTTGAGCACCGACCGAAATCCATTCTCTGTGGGATCCCATAATACTCCAACTTGAGCGTTTTCCAAGGCCACGCTGAGGATAGCTCTTTTTGGAAAAGTCTGTTTCCTATTTTCTGGCTCCAAACGGTTGAGCGGCGCCAGAGGAATAGAAAGAAGATCTTCTGTGCGTTGACGACCACCTCTAGGCCTTGTGCTACATGCACATATTTAACGACTTGTATACAGTATCATTTTCGTGAAATTGCATTCACACATATGTCTCCATATCACTTAAGATGGGCCACATTCACAGGAAAACAAGACTCACTGAAGTATGTGATAGCACAGCAGATCGCTCTTTCACTTTTATCGTTTTAAAGAAGGTTTTCCACCCAGTTGAAATTGAAGCACTCATGGACGCCCTAGGCAGCGCGTGCTCCCTTATCCAATATACAAAGATTCTTCGTGAGCTATACAGAAATTTCACGGCAAATTATCACCATTCTACAACTATATTAGCATCGACGTCAAAAGGGAGCATAGGCATGGAGATACGATCTCGCCAAAATTATTTACCACCACCATCGAGATTGTCATGTCACCTTTGGAATGCGACGACATGGTAGTGAAGATCGATGGACAGCAATTATACCATTTTCGCTTTGCTGATAACATCGTTCTTATAACGCAGAACATTAGCCAATCGGAACGAATGCTTGCGGACTTTGATAAGACCTGTGGAAAAATTGGTCTTCAACTAAATCTCACAAGAACGATGTTCACGAGGAACGGATTGCTTGCGTATGCCCCATTCACGCTCAACGGAACGATTATCTTGAATTTTTTCTCAGACTCGGTGATAACGTTGCAACATAGATTACAGCTTGATAACAAGGAACACGATGTAGCAGATCAGCGACTTCAAGGACATTCTGTTGAGAGATTTAGTTTCATGTCTAACATTTCAGCACCGGCATCATACGTAATAGAAGTTAGGTTTAAAAATTTTGTGATTAAAGCTGAGTATTTGAAATTTTTCAGAACCTTAGGTTTTTTGGAAATTTGTGGCTTTTTTAGCATTCAACTTTGAATACACAGCTCGTTTTGAGTTTATAATCAGCCCTGCTGAACCAAATGAAAGGCTAAACTACTAGTCCTTTCGCAAGCTGGTGTCTAATTTGCTCATTTTTCTCGAATATGTTTTAAAAAGTTTTAGGAAGTTTCATAAAGCAAAAAACAACTGCTATATAGCTCCTCTTAAGAAGCCTCTGTCGTCAAAGCACAGTGTATAACGAAGATTTATAACAACCGCGTGTGACCTTTGCAGTGAATCACGACATGACATGAGCATACAGTACACAAACGGTTTGCATTCAAACATAGTTACTTACACGATTTTAAATAATTGCATTCACAGAAAATAGAGATTCATGGACACAGAAGACGGAGATTCTACCTTCGAATACATTTGCATCTTAATGCGTGGGCATAACTGCATTATTTCCTCATATTTCCTACTGGCCACAGTTTAAAGTATTCTGCGAATTCTAGCGATCGAGTATCCTAAGGTCCTTAAGAGCTTGAGAAAGGCATGATAAAATTTCTCCTAGCTCTTCGATCACAGTGGAACCTGTTTTTAATGTAAGATGTTTAGATCTCTCAGTCGAATGACTCTGAAGATCAGCCGGTTGATTGAACCAAAATTTTCGTTGTTTCGAGCTCGGCCATTTAATAAAATTTCGTCAAAGTGGCTAATTGAATGCATACATGTTGCGAAATTATGGTGGCCTTACCGTGTAATGGAACCAGACCAATTGGTAAGAGCGAATAGCGTTCATTTTCAGTGCATCGCTAGATAGATTAGTTATTACCTTAGCACAAAAACAATGGATAACGTAGGATGTTTTGTTGATTGACAGGATCACTTTTCCAGTTCCTTTTTTTCTAGATCAGACTCTTGTCATTACAGACACATAGGAGTTCAGTTTTCACTGAAGGAATCCATAATGGTATCGAATAAAGGCGACTCAGGACACGTATTGGAAAACATGTAGCGCAGTGGATATAGGGGACAGGGATACACACTCGTTCAAATGCTGGTTCAATCACGCGCTCAAGGCCCAGTAAGCCTTCCATCTTTCCATGGCCCACGAATTGGCACCAGACTAACCTGGGAGGACGAAGACGCTAACTGATACATCAGTAGGGTACCATAAGTGATTGCATAGGCAAGATATGCATTCAATGTATGATGCTCGACAAAGTTGAATGCATGGCGTACCCTCAGGGATCAACGAGGGATGCTATGTCTTTTATGAACACTTTTTAACTCTTCATATCTATTGAAACGTGTCTGTGTTCCTACTTAAATTTCAACTAATCGAATTCCGCATGCAATTGCAAGCGTTACGGGCACTTTGCAGCGCCTCTGCAAATGCTACTGAATTTGAAAAAAACGCATTCTGCAAAAGTGCAGCCCATCTCCTAATTCAAAATTCTTTCGCAGAGTAAACGAAAGCTGCCTTATTTGTCGTTTTAAAGTTCAAATGCATCGGAAATTTTTGATCAAACGCCACCTTAGAGACTCATAAAGGACTAAATTCGTTGTTCTGAATGATCTGAGTGGAGTAAAAACAGTGAAGTGTGACAGTTTATCAATGAAAGACGGCACATTGACCATCTACCTGAGGCTAATTGGAAGTCTACTTACAATATTAATAAAGCGTGATTTAAAAGTATTTGCATACTACATTTTCTGGTGGTTCGTAATATTGGGAGGATTGGGTCTGTTAAGCGCTCCTCTGCTGTTGGACCAGTAACAGTGCCGTTACCGCCTCGTGGCAATGTTTTGAATACCTTTATGATGTACGAGGAACTGCGGTTGATAGTAATGAAAATGCGTGAAAACCATAGCTCCATTAACTTGGAATCCCAGAAAAACCATGCTCATAGAGCACTCAATATGTTGATGAGAGCAAAACCTCACAGTTTCTGAAGCCGTCTCCGATTCTAAGCACAAGCCCTCCAACCACCGTGGTTTTTCTTTTTAGATAAAAGAAGGAGAGGATGAACCGCTTGGCTTTATACTACGCTTTATGACTGCTTATCTAAGCATCTAAGCAACTTGCAAAGAATTGTATATAAGAAATGATGATAAGGATGACATCTGTTTCACATTTATTTATTTTTTTATTTTATGCGACCCTTTTCTCGTCAACTGTGAGGGTTCCAGCACTTCTCACATTCGATTCGTTTGCTCGCCGCCATCATCTGCGAAGATCTTCCAACATTTACGTGTAGCTTCGGCTGCTGCTTGAAGATTTTCATTTCATCTCGAATGTCGTAGAATGCTGGTCGAATAGATTCCGCCTGAAGTTATGAGATAGCCGAGTTGAATCGTTCCCAATTGCACTGCAGAGAGTGATTTTTTACCGGGCAAGTCTGGTACCAGTTTCCTACCCGCAGGGTTCAGAGGTTTGGCGAACCAGGTGTGAGATCAACAAGCACCGTGCTCAGGATGGTCCACATTGCAACCAATAGGCTATCCGTCCCGTATTTGTTTCATATACATCGCCTAAATGGCCTGAGAATCATTGAGCGCCGGTTTGTTATTTTCATGCCATTGGTGAATAATTCTTCTCGGGCTTATTACCATCGAGTAATTAAGTATCGACCTCGTTCTGAAAATTCCCTACCTTTGCTATGTTGCTTCTCTCATCGCGTTCAATTTCGCTGTTTGTTATGGTTTCCGTGCTTATTTTAAAAATCGATGCAAGGTATTATTTCTCTTGGACGTTCCCACAAAAATTTATATATGAATCGGTGATGCACGGGTTTTCGATTAAGCGAGAATATTTTGCAGAACTAAACACTATGAAATGGGGCAGACTTTGGCCAGACTGTCCTCTTGATTCCAGGGAACCACAATGGCTTAACCAGCAAATCTCCGAAAAATGGTGATTATGCTCGGGCTCTCACAACTAGTGATAAAGGGCCGTTCAAGTATCAAGTATCAAATGAATATTTTGAATTCTCATATAGACTGCAACGAACACCATAAATACCGCAACATACTAGGACTCTTAATGATCTTTCTACTCAGTCGAGGACACTTCGAAAACTCCTGCTAACATGTCGCACATAATTACGTTTCCCACGATTAGACCTTTTGAAAGTCAAGCTCGAAATGCTATAGGTTACTTAGATTTCAATCCTGATGCATTGCTTCGATTTAGAGCCAATGGCTTCCTGCTGGCATATCTTTACCCACATTTGGAAAGTTGTAATAGATAGCTCCCACCATCGATCACGAGATAACCATAGTCTTCTTTAAGTGTAACACATGCTTAGGAATATGCTACGACTTTCCATCAAACATTCCACTTCTGAAAAGAGCGTTTCTTTTGCCACAAGTGAACCGGAAAGCTTGAATTGATTGTGAATGAGCAGCGAGTGAGCCCTTGAATTGTCGATTTTCTATCTGTTAATGGAATCGCTTGGAATCTACTCACCGTGAAAAAGTGACACGTTCAATTTCTTTCTGTTAGTAGCCGAAGAACATGCCGTGGGTTCACTTCAAAAAATTAAGGAGTACATGCAACTCTTCGACGCCGACGATAGTCATGGATATTCCAAGTTTCTCCTTTGCGAATCCTTCATCTCTGAAGTCTAACTGATCGAACCATCGATGAATTGTTTTCTATTGACGAAGCTCTCCCTAAATTGCTCCCTTATTGTTTCTAGCAACTACTGAAATATCACTTCACTTCCCTACTCATAGAAAGGTGCGGGAATATCGCATTGAATATTCCTAAAAAATGTCAGTGGAACCCTCTTCAAGGCAAACAAATCTTATGAATTAACTTGGAAAATGAACGTACTCCGTCACTAATTGAAAACTTCAGATCGCTTAATATCACCTCTTTCGGTCTGCGAAATTGGTTTTTGAAAAAATAACATCGCATTTTAACTTTCTGCTCCAAATTCGCAAATTCAGATCATAGCTAACTTTATTATTACCAAATAAGAACTTCAAAAACCACGGTATGCATAGAGAGACAAGGTCACTTCTGGCATTTCTGCTATGTTCCAAGCTTCTTGAGACCTCCGCATGGAACTTTCAGACTTTCAAGTATTTTATCAGCAAGTAGTTCTGGAAGTTCTTGAAATTCCTACAGCACGTTGACGAGAGGTCTGGTGTGCGTGATGGGTAGTGTTCAGCTTCATACTCTGATCCTTCAAAGATCATAGTTTTGCGTCTTCGATTTGTGGTCGCGGCATCGTTATTCAACAGAAATGTGTCTTTTCGACTTGTCAGTGCTCATCGTGTAGTGTTTATGTTTATTTCCCGCCACTTGCCTTACGGAGTCCGGTTTCATCAAATGCTTTTATGGATCACTCCATTCGTGAAAACGTGAAAACGTTGTCGATTGTCTTACTGAATCCGTTTTTCATGGTATCTTCTGATATCACCCAGGAAAGGGCGGTTCTCTCTTTATGGTATAAACAAGTATCAGTCCGAATGAGCTTGCTTTTCTCATTCGATAAACATCTGTTGAAATGCTTTGACTCTGCAGTTGGTTAATGCGTTCCGAAAGAATTTCTAAGCTTCTCCAAATGTCTTTGTAGAATTTTCTGGGTTCCATTTCAGTTCTCGTATTAGTGCTCACCAGCAATCTTCAAATTTCAAAGCTCACACCACCTTCGTTACGAAATATTTGAAACCATCATCAAGCCGCCCCCTGCTTAACAGCACTGCTTGTAACGATGGTAATGCTTGCCGTTTCTCTGCTTTTGCTGCAGCGAAACAAACTGACTTAGTTTTCCATTTTTCCCTTTCATTTGAATAGGCTAGGCTAAAATAAATTAGCTAATGACGAGTTCATTAGCTTGAAAAAAATATGGACAAGATCTGCACCCTATAGATGCCATAATAGGAGCAGAAAATCGCAGAACTTCATTTGAAGAAAATTGAAAAGCAAATGGTTGAGGTGACTTAACTTTTGTCTAGTGCTTATTCTTCCTTTATAGGATAGTAATGTGTAGAATACAACTAGAAGCGGTCCCGGATATGAGCAAGAACTGCAACATCGGTTAGGCTTCGATCCCGAGACTTCCCTCATTAAAGTTTCGCGTGCTATCCACCACACCAATCACAGCCGTTGACTTGCCTTCTCTCAGCTAGTTTTTTCTTACTTTTTGGTGCTATCACCAACCGCCCGTCAACGGGAATGATGTGGGGGGCACAAATTGGCATTGAACCCACTTAGGCGGAAATTGAAGTCGAAATCATAATTTTTAACCTTTATTTATTGACTATTATTTTTTCACAGTAAAATATACTGGAGCCAACAATTTCTTGCCTATAAAATGCGATTGGATCAATTCGGCAATATGGAAATACGACCTTCTGGAGCCCGTGACATACACCTCCTCCGCTATTCCTGCGTAAAGGTTGATAGTTCGAAGTCAAAACCTTTCCTCGATTTCGTGCTCTCAGACTGATGTCTGTCTTAAGCTCTTCACGTAGTTCATCAATTGTTACTTTTATAAATGCTACAATAGCATTTTATAATAGCATTTTTTCTTCTTATTCACTCATTATTTCTATTTATATTACTTGTAGTACTTATTATTACTGTGCCAGCTATTCTCTGTCACATTTGATTATACAAATCTTTTCTGGAATACCACTTTTGCTTCTTAATTTTTTGTTACTTCTGCCAGCTTACATGTCGCTTTTTACTTGCTCTTCACCAGTTTCAGGCGTAATGTTCAGCATTATAGTACTGCCTAACGACACCTTGAACAAGTGGTCTTAGGACCGCCCACATTTAGGGTGCGTCTGTAATTTCTGAGTAGTCATGCGTTGAGGGCGTCCACAATGACTGCTGCTTATCTAGTGCTTGGTGTGCAAATCTGGTGCATTTTGAATGAGTTCAACGAATATGAGCTGTCCTCGCTCGGAATTCCCAAATTATCTACTTGCATGCGTAAAAGAAAATGTTACTGTCGGTCGTACTATTATTTAAGGACATTGGTCTCACTTCTTCGTCAAGATTTATGGTAGAATAAGGATAAAAATAGTTATTTTATGTCATTGCTGACGAACACTGCATGCATTTGAAAGAAAAAAAACAATAGCGGGAACTGCTTTACGTGACAAAGGGTTCAACATTCTCTTCTGAAAGCCTTCATAAGAGCAAACCAGTGCCAGACACCGTTGCACCCTAGCAGCGATATCGTCAATAGCACGCAACCAGTGACGTCCCGGAAACGCTCTGACACGAGTATCGCCGGATTCAAGGCAAAAATATTGTTCCGTCAGTAACATATTAAAGTGTAGAATATGGAGTTTTGGCTTTGACCAATTTCTTAAGGGTGAGGACAACATTGGGCCAATGGAATGATTTGGGGGCTCTTCTCATGTATCGGATTATGTCTGCCACTAATTCTTTTTTTTTCTGGGAGGGTAGAGGACTTGATTTGCATAGGGTACGAGGTCGAACCTACGACCATGTGTATGAGTTGCAGGGTACGTCCACTACGTTTACCCATTGAGCTATACTCGCTTTCGGATGCACTATGACCTGTAATAAATGCTGATGCTGAATTAATGCCCCATTTATGAAACTCTTCCATACGTTTACTCATTTAAGAAAAAGGAACGAACACCTTGAACAAGAAACTAGAAAGTGACAGAACAGAAACAAAAACGAAAAATCAAAAAAAAATACCGATGATTAACCCCTTAACAACCCTACGAGTCGTAGTAACAAATTCCATGAGTGTAAATGAGATGGAGTCAATCAAGTGAGTGACTGCTATTACGTACAATCCACACCACTTCCTTATTTCATCTTCGATTTTTCCCTTTGCGGATCCTAATTTGCCGCACTGTGCACAACAGAAAATGTATGAAAATACATATTACTCTGCATTGGGATATTTGATTGCATAGTTAATCTTTTCGCTGTTCTAACTGGTTTTCACTGCGTAGCCATCGCCAAACGTCAGTGGTGTCCTTGCATTCTTGCTCCCGAGCAACGGCTGATTATGTACATCCGACGACGATAATTAAAAGTATACTTAAGTGCTTGGCATGTCTGTCAGCTCCGAATTCATTACCAAATCGACCTATGCCTTGACTAACACGAACACTTAAACGCACCTCTGCCGATGCATCACTGCTTTTCTAGAACATCGTCGACGACGTCTGTGACAAGATTGTCGTTTTGAGTGCTGACTTGCATATTGTGATGCCGTCAATGGTCTCTACATACGAAGCTAAAAGGCCGTTAGTTTTGACAGCAGTACTGCTTACTATGATATTCGTATTCATCTATATTCTCATCACGTTTCCCCGTCTTTTTTTAAATTCATCATCTTCTCTACTACAATCACAGCTGCCACCGAGCACAATTCCAATTCGATCATCGTCCAAACAGAACGTGCTGCCACATGGCGACGACTATCCGTACCGCTTCGCCAACCAACCGTTCCATAGGAGACACATTCCGAGCATCATTCAACCTTATCTATACCAAGTGCAGCTGAAACTGTTTCTGCCCTGGCGCCCGTAAGTTTCCTACTTAAACTTCTGTACTCTATAGTTACAAAAATGATTCGGTTACAAGATACATTCGGATGACTTAGATAGTTGACGGTAACTGACACAAATGTATTTTTGTTAGGTTACTAGCATCTATAGCTATAGAAATACCCTCTTTTCGGTGTTGCTGAAAGCAATCCTACTAGACCTTCCCCATTAAGCGATGAAAAACAAGAAATATTTAATTTTTGATTGTGGTATTCAATCCCACTGCCTAGGAATTGACTCTAGGAAAACTTTTTTTGAGAAAATCCAATATGATCTGACATAACTTCATTTATTCAAAAGGGCCTACTTAAGTTTCCACGAGGAAAAAACTAGGCTCAAAAACAAGAGAGACATGAGAACACGGCAGCGTTTCCAATTTCTGCCAAAATAGAAACTTTTGTTAAGTGGCGTGTCGTTTGGTCAGCTTGACTTCACGCTAAACGGTCTGGCGAGTATGCATTTCACTGTTCGTCAGTTTACGAAACGAATTCAACTTCATGTGAAACAGCTGAATATCACTTCTCTGCGACTCTATCATGGCACCGCACGGTTGCACGTCGAAGGAGTATGTTTTTATACCAATGCTTACTTGTCCTAAGAATTTTTTTTCGTACAGGTAAAAGTTAGTCCAACAGAATTGGAGTCCAACAGAAAAAAATGACATGAGGCAACATTATCTGCTTCGGATCAATCCTGCATTTATTCTTTCTCGCTTGCGCATCATTTATCTTTCGACTTATGCCTTTCAAGTTAATGAATAAATTCTTAGACTGATTGGGACATTACTTCTTTGCACAGGTCTCTGAAGAACATCCGCAGCTTCTGGATATATTCTCATCATCGGATCTATGTCCTGGTCACAATTACACTGTCATTTTGGAGTTTCGGACGAAAATCAACAACCAGAAATTCGCCGGGATTTTCTCGGCTCCTTATAGACATGGTCCGGAAAATAGGTTTGACGTTTTCCAATTTCACAGCATATTTCGCTGTCTACAACTTTTATTTATGCTTCTAAACTCATTTAAAGCATAAGTGTTGGGTTTTTCTATGAGGTAAGTGTGAAGTGGAATATGGGAATCATAAAACCGATAGGATCCCCATAGGCAAGGAGTGTTTAGTTTTTTCTTCTCATACATCGACTTTTGCCGCTTTTGATGTCTGTTTTGTCCTCATCCTTCAATTTAAAGCTTATTTTGTGTCTCTTAAATAAAGCGAGGTTTCCAGCGATAAACTAGAGCAATGTGTTATTTTCGGCATGGGATTTTGTGCGAGAAACGGTACGTGAAGGAACGATTCAGCAAATTATAAAGGAAATAGTTGAGCAGAGCTCGTTCCTATATATCACTCTCCTACTATAGCATTCGATGCACCACCACAAGTGTCTCACTACGTACTTGGTACTGAAACTCTAAGCCTATCATTTTATTCTCTGCCAGCTGTGAAGTTTGCGAAAGGTAGAGAATTTAACAGTGATCTTTGATATCTAGGTCTTGTTACAAGCAAATTGTTGTTTGATAAAGACATGTTATAGTAACGGAAAGTTCTGATATATCTATGATTATGTTCTGTTTCTTCTTTATTTTATGAAGAGAATACTATGTAAGACGACAACGGAAATAAAATGCGTTTGGCTTTTCATGGCTATGCTTTTCTAAAATCATTTTTCTGTTATTACTGTCTAGCTAATTCTTCGTAGAAGGTTCTGAAACACTTTTCTCTTACAGGTTCAAAACGGCCACCCATTTACAACCGCAAGAAGCACGCAGCCTCTTTCCATGTATCGACAGCCCCGAGGCTAAAGCGCGTTTCGACGCTACCGTAATACATCCTACAGGAACCTACGCACTGTTTAATACGAAAGAGGCGAACATCACGACGAAAGGGTGAGTGTAATGTAAAAGAACGCATTCAGAGATAAGAGGTCCTCGCTTTAAGTGAAGAATTCCGGTCATCCTCCTAACAAATTTCCTGCAAATATGAACGTGAAATTGTAACATACCTAATAGGATTTGCTTTCACGAGCCCACACTTACGCACCACTTTCACATCTGTTTCACTTACCACAAGACATAAATGAATAAAAGAGTAGTAAAAAGTTAACTGCTTCGATCTCGCCTCTACTTTCGTGCTCCATTTTTGAATTTTCGCAAAGCATAAATAGTTCGGCTAATTAACCTTTGTATACAAATTTCTTTAACAGACAGCTTTTTATTGTACAATAAGACCAAAACTAGTTAACCGTAAGACCTATTTTAAGTGAATGGACAACGACCACATTTCTTCGCTCACCGGTCATGTCCACTTACCTTTTCTCCATAGTGGTCAGCACTATGCCTTATAAGGAAACCTACACGAAGAGTGGAGTTCGGGTAAGCAATCCGCTTATATTTTTCTCACACGAATATAGAATATCTTTTTAAGTCGCGCTAACATTTTATGTTCGTTTATCCTTTTGGAAAGGATGTCAGTTTTAAACGATCGCAAGATGAAACCATCCTTCAATTCAATCAATTGCTCAATCGTTCAACGGATCAACGTCAGTAAATAAAAAATACCAATTGCGATTTATACTATAGCATCAAAAAGTACTACATTGTGATTTGTGCTGGATTATATACCTTTAGCTTAAGTGGATTCGTTGACGATTTGTGCTCTTCAAATCCATCCTCGTTGAAGAGTGGTTGCTGAAAGCACCTATAGATTAAAACGGCCGAGAGCAAGGGCAAGCGAAGGACCCTCATGCTGTAGTGTTGAACACGTTATTCTTTGGAAAGGGTACTAGAGGATTCGATCGCTACAGTAGGCTCCTGAGCTCTGGAACTTTGCAAATATCCCAGCATTTTCGTGGTTATATATATATATATATATATATATATCTGTTATACGCGATGATTATGTCCGGAAGAAAAACAAGTTGTTATCACGGGACATTATCATTATATCCACCATCAGCATCGTGTATAAAAGGGCATCACTGAGTAAGGATGCCTCATTCGAGGAGATGGTTCACTGAAGAAGACCTAACTCGACACGAAGGCGAAGCTGCGGCGTCGAAACGAATAGCAAGCGAGGATCATCGACTCGGATCATCGGCTCTGAGGAAGACGAAGAACGTTAGCCAAAAATAAACATCATTATCAACCTCGTGTAAGCTCATTAAAGAAAGAATACATATCTGTTATACTTCTGTTGTATTCTCTGATAAAGTCTTGTCTTTTCTCTGTTCAACTTACGCTTTTTTCTATACTTTTTCTGCTGTGAATGATTATAGGATTTATTAGAGTTAGTGAACAAGAAAAAAAGCGGAAACCAAAGGAGGAATGTAAAACGTTCTGGAATTGTTTAAACACTCGATGTAGGAACCATATCGTTTGTGGAAAATTAATCCATAGACAATGAAACAGTGTTTTTAACGCTTCTGGAAGAATTTCGACGAACTTCCGTTTTCCAGATCACATTTTAGGGCATATTCATTCAGATTCGCATTTATGCTGAAGAAGAAAAACTGCACGATACCAGTATGGCCTTAGCTCTAGTACCAAGATTGCTGGCGTTCTTCGAAGAATACTTTCAACTACCGTACCCTCTTGAAAAACTAGGTACAGTTACTTTCATCAATTTTTAATCCCATTGAGTAAAAAATATGACAAAACACCCAGTAAGGACCAATTCCCACCGTTAATAAAGTGCATATTTTGCGTAAGATGAACATCATCAGAAAATCGTGAGATTGAGTTTACTAAACTAGAGTTACTAAACATTTCGGGATAAGATATAGTATTACAGAAATTAGACATGCTTACAGGTGTTCTCGTTAGAACAGTGTGATACTTTAAAAATAGCCGTACGACGTGTCCTCGCTTTTTTCATAAAGCAAAGTTTTTGACATTTTGAAGTCTTCTGCACTAAGTCGCCAATGACAAGCTCTGAAGGTACAGAAGATGAGAACGTTATCGCCAGCAACACCTTCACGGTAGGAACTCGTGCGCTGGCGCCTCTAGTGTTGCTGGTCACAAGGTGATGATGTTTTCTGCGAGCATTTGGCATAGCCGATGCATCCAGGAGGTTTGTTGACCTTGTTCACGACCGCGGAAATTCGTCAGAATGGACAGCTGAAAGCGAAGACAAGAAAATTTATTAAATAATGGCTGTATTAAAGTGTTATTGGTCAAGAGATACTACAATAATTGCATATTTTTAAGTTCTTCGCACCAGCAAGTAGGCTCGATAAATACTCAGAAATTGTAACTTCAATGATGCTGAGATATTTTCAAAACTCCGGACCGCAGGTGTCTGAGATGGGGAACGAACGCGCTATTGTCCTTTCCGGGGAGTAACGCGTTCACCAACACACCATGCGGATCCTTCGTTTCGCCTGTCTCTCAGCTAGTTTTATGGACTCAGGAATTGCCTTTTTCGAACAGCTTAAACCCTACTTGTGGAATAACTTGGCATATCATCCACTCAGTTCTGTGAACATACTGTGCTTTTCTGATCGAAGCAAAACTTTATATGATAGGCTATTGAGCTACTTGTGGTGTCACTTATTTTTTGTGCTACCATTTGTGCTGCACCGTTTTAAACACTTAGCTATTAAGCTTACTAAGCAAAACAGTATATAAACACTACTGTTTCTAGAACGCATTTCTGGAAAAGTTCTAGAAAATCACAAATGTCGTATTAGAAAACCTGCTAGAAAACGCCACCGCCACACTACAAGTTTCTAAGATTAGTTTATTACTTCAAAATCTATCACTTATTGATCTATAGATACTATTTATAGACCTGAAAGGATCTGAGTAAAAAGTTTTTGCCGAACCTGTAGGTCTCCTTTCGTGTATCCTATACCTTCAGAGCCAGCAAGTGAGCCGAAATGATAAAGAGAACCGTCATTTCCTAAAAATATTCTTAAATTTTATAGATTTTTCCAAGTCAGAATCTAATAGAAAACGTGCAGTAAGAAAGTGATAGTGTGTAAAAGTAGCCCTGGAAAATGTGGACCTTCCGAGTTTATTTAATCTTAGTTACTGCAACGTCTTTCTTTAGATGTTGTCAATTTATTCACCTAACTGTACTCCTCGTCCGTAGTTCCTATTCGCTGTACTTGGTAGCACTAATAGTTGATACCAATTATGCTTTCGCTTTTCGAGAAGCATGAATAATCGAGCAACCTGAATTGCAGTTTCAATTTCGACCTAAGAAGACATGAACTCAAAGCCTTGTAGAGGATAAGAGGGCGAGAAATGGCCGGAGATCCCGGACGGATGCAAAAGGGGAAAAACTCCTTTCCTGCGGGCTTTGTTAATCTTGTGCAAAGCAATCCAGTGCTGGCGCATTGCTTTTCAAATTCTCGCCTTAGAAGGAAGTCATAAAATAAAATGCAGCTTGTTATGCGACAGTGTTACTTTTTTCTGTAATATATTTAATAATTCGCTATCAACGTGTGGATCTCATTCGAAGTGGATGTGCAAATCATGTTGCTTTCGACGTTTCATCAGAAGTAACCATTCATTTAAAAGTGGTCAATCATGGTCTTCTTTTATTCAATTTATAGTACCAGTTAAGATAACTAAATGCTCGTATGATTCTGGACTGTACGCTAGTTTGAATATGAAACGTCTACTTTCTGAACCATTTATCTTTTAAAAAGACAACTTGCTTTACCCAACATTAAATGTATCAAAACACTGTGGGAATCCTAGCACAGGTTGTTTCGATGCAGGCTTCGAATCGTTTTCTCGCATTCACCGTCTACGAAAGCCTTTGAACTTTTTTTGTGTGTGGTTTCGGTTGATGCTTGAAAATTTTTTTCTTCTTCGTTATGAAGTTCCTTAAATATTGATCAAGGCGATTTTTTTGGAGTCCTGAGATATAAAGGCTAGAGGGTTGACACGTACAATGCAGGGGAGCAGAACCCAGACAAGTCTGGTATCAATTTCTATGCTCAGGAGAAATGAGAGGGTTGGCAGGCTCGGCTTGGCGTCTAACCAGCGCCTGGGCAGACTGGCTCCTTTAACGTAATGAATGGGATCACTACCACTGCGCTACCCGCTTCCTTTTTAATAATTATATTATCAACATTTAATTTTTATCTATAGCGTGTTATTTTTTCACCGAATTATACCAAATACAACCACTGTGATGTTGAAATATTTGCAATTTGGACCCAAAGCCAGATTCGAATTTGCCACTTTCCTTTCCGAGATCTCACGTGTCACTCACCGCACCGTTGAGACCCTTGCTTAGCTTTTCTCTCAGGTGGTTTTTTAACCTAACTATGTCATCAGCAACCATCCTTCAATGGTAACGATCTGGAGAGCGCAAATTGGAATTGAGCTCGATTAAGCTGAAGGTGTAATCAAAATCGCAATATACAGATCTTTATTTATTGCTCATTATTTTTCTTTTTTATGGTATTGTATTATATAGAATACAATCACTGTGGTGCAAAGATATTTCCAAAACTTAGACCGCAGGCAGGATTAACCTTTTCGTGATTTCATGTGTTGCCCACTCCACTAATAAGTCCCTTGCTATCCCCTTCTCTCGGCTGTTGTTGAAATTTTGCAAATATCTCAACATCATAATGGTAGTATTATAATTCTATAACCTGAAAGAAAGAGCCGAGTTTTAAAATTTACCTCCTTAGCACTCATAACCCAACCAGCAGCTGCGTTCAACTTTGAAGGCGTCCAGTATGTATAAGGATTGGCGTTGTCTGGTGAATAATAGGAGACCTTTCAAAACAGACGAAATTAATTGTAGACCGCTTATTACATCGCCAATTACAACAAAGCCAAAATCTTATCACAATCTTCATGATATGTCCGGTCTTCAATGCGCACTTGCCGTAAAGATAGTTGCACTTTTAAGCCTTAAACGAACAACTTCAGCTAAGTTTATTATGTTGATTAAAAAAACGCTGGACTCTATTGATCTTTGCATACAAGAAACAACTTTTTTCTCTCTGCAACCAATGCCGTATTTTTTCTATCTTTTTCTATTTTCTTTCCTCGCTTTTTTTTGGAGGCATTTGCATTTCGACTAGCGAAACTAGTGAACAGTTCAGCAGGACGTTATAGACTCCCTAATGGCACCGTTGGTGTTAATGGGTGAAGTGTCAGTTTTAGAAAAACAGCTCAAAAATTTTAAATTCTTAAAAATCTGAGTTTTGAACAGATTGAAAATCGAAATAAGTTCTCAGAAAAGCTACTCATAACCCGCAGCGATAGAGCAGAGTCTGCCATATCGGGCAGAAAAGTGCTTGGTTCCCGAAGGGACTGAAAAATTATCGGCAGTTGTCGAAAAACCCTAGTACTGTCGTGAAAAATTTTGTTGTTGTGCTCACGCCACCTTGAGACGGACTTTCTAGGATTGCCTATTTGAGCATAGTTGACTTCAAATGTTGAACATTCTAAGGCAATGTTTTGAAGAGAATCATCTCTCAGCATCAGCTTCCGTAAAAGGCATCCCATATCGATCAAACAAGCGATGGAAATAATATGTTGTAATAGAAATTATTCATAGAGAATCAACCTTCGAAATGTATAGTGAAAATTGTTGCAGCAAAAGTAATAGCAAATGATTAGTGATAGTAAGTGCTATTAAATGACACACGTGGAGTCAGGCATGACCTAACTCTACAAGATCTGCATTCATTGCTTTTCAGGCAAAGAAATAATTTATGCAAACAGACGAAAGCTTGTTTCAAGTCAAAAAGGGGTTAAAAGGGATGTTTTTACACACTGCAGATTTTCGTTTTGTAGGAAGGTAGCGCCCTATTGAGGTGATCCGTCTCGTCTATCCGTGCATCGCTGGCACTTCTCGCAGCACAATAATCACTGTTCCGCTTCAGATGTGAATTCCGCTGAGTCACAAACAAGAGATAGTACTTAATAGTTCTAACTACAATTTGAAATGATGCTAGATGAATCGAGTATAGATGGACATCGAGCTCCGGGGATAGGGTGGGGAATGGGGTTCATTAACCCGATGTGGTTGAGGTGTCGTCCAGTGTCTTCGGTAACAGAAATGTGGATTGTGTTCTATTTTCTTTAATTAGGTGGTAGTGTTTTTGATAGTATGAAAATGGTAAGGTTATGGTGCTATTCAATTACGGTGTGATTTTTCGTCTAACGTTTTTTTCCTTTTCTTCGAATACGCATAGCGAATAAGGTTCGCTTCTTTGTTTTCACTTAATGTACATGTGCATCGCAAATCTTCGAGAATCAAATCTGCTTCGCTGCTGATTTTCTGAAATTTCGATTAGTGCTTTGCTTACAACTGAACTATATGGAATGGTTTGCAATACGAAATGAACCGCTTGAAAAAGATAATGGCGCTTTATATGGACCTAAATTTCAGTGAAGGTGGTAACGCTTGGTAAGTTTTACAGGCCTAGTGGTCTACGATAGTTTTTAGGCTCACATTTTTCGCCTGACCTTTCTGTGCTGATGTTATCAATGACTTTTCGTGATCAACAAAAGTTGGAATTTTATGGGTTTAGTTGCAGGTCAGATGTGGTCTACTCAGTGCTGATAGAGTTAAGATCCTCTGTTTTCTTTTATACTGGCTGTGAGTTACTCCATACAACCGATCGACTTTGCTAGGAAAAGACAACTTTGAAGGAAAAGCGTCTTATGACATTCCAAGGACATGATTCCAGTCAGATTGAACGGATTTAATGCGCCCTGGTACCGCTTCGTTAGGACTCCTTAGGAAAATCTCGTTGTCAACCACAAATTGTCCAGATGTGTAAGTATTAACAAAAGTGTAATAATAGTAGTGACAGTAATAATTGTGTTAACAAAACTACTAGTAGTAAATTTAAAATGAAGGAACTCCACTCATCCGTAGACAAAATGCTTTGTCAAGAAATGTAACTTGTTCAAGTTTCGACACATACTTTCCCGTTCCCTATCTTGACGATATGAATGGAATTCTCTCAAATAGTTTGACAATCCTCATCTTTTACTATCCATGCCATAGAAAGAACAGTATCTTCAGCTGCTATCCATCACTATATGCAGAGTGCAAAACAGAATTATGTGGGTCATAATCTTTCCATGAATTTGTGGGCGGTGATCTTATGTTGAAGCTAGAAAAGTTGGAAAGGAAACCATTAAATAAGCATACAAGGTCGCATTTGGAATTTAAGACCAAACTGGTGACTGAAATCGTCTTACTGAGTCCCTGTTTGCATATCTCTCATAAAAACTCAGTTCTTGACAAAATGTTTAATCAGCCAAAAGCGTAGTAATCACTACGACTCTTTGGAAGTCTGTGGAATGTGGGAAAGAACTGATGTAATCGTCTCAGATGAAAGAGAAAACTCGTGCGTGAAGAAAACAATTCATTTTTTAAGAAGGTAAATATTCTACCGATCCCAAGTCCGACTTTCTATTAACCTCGGCATTGATTGAATAATTCTTTCCACTTCTGTTCAGCAAACACGAGGTGGTATTTTATTTCTCTACGCACAAGCTGACGTTTCGGAGGATTTCGCCTTCTTCAGAGCCTGGAGAGGTCAGGTTAACAGCAATCTATTCGGCCAAACACCTCCATAACCGAACAGAGAAAACGCTAAACCAAGATTTCAATCACGTTTAACACACCTCTGCACACTCACCGCTTTCTATGAGTCTTCCACTGAGTATGTCGTGTGAAGACCGACCGCACAGATTTCACATGAAGCGTAATGTGCTCCTCCCATCAGAATAACAGGTTTATATACTGTTGAATATCACGTGCAATAATGAGGCATTCCTCTCTGCGGTTCATTTTCGGATTCTTGGAATTAATTCAGGATCCCTCTATAGTTTTGCGCGCTTGTGTTCTCGATCCTCGCGCAAGAATCCCTGTTTGGTTATGGAGGTGTTTGGCCGAATAGGTTGCTGTCAACTTCACCTTTCCAGGCCCTGAGGAAGGCAAAATCCGCCGAAACGTCAGCTTGTACGTAAATAAGGAAATAAAATAGCACCTCGTGTTTGCTGAACAGAAGTAGAAAGAATTATTCCACCGATCGTCTAAAGCTAGCAAGTGTATGTGATAAAAATCTGAGAGCAGCCGAAAAACACTATGTCGGAATTCCAGAGCCAAACCAGCATTTAGTATGTTGATGAGGAGACACGACTAAAGATCCTTAAGCCTTTACTGAGCCCAGATGGAAGAAGTTCTCAGATATGCCAGAGAATAAAATAAATGTCAGGCCCTCACGTCTAAACGGATAATTTCTGCTTATAGTCCGCTTTGCTTTTCGCTTTTGTGTATGATAGAAAAATTTTTACGAATATTTTATATTTTTCGCACAGCAAGAACTTTCAAGACAGATTGAACAGGTTGAACTATAAGATGTAGATGGGCATTCTAGATTTGAGTAGTACAATATCTAGGATTATAGAGATCTGTTAGACATATCAATTACTCTTGCTACAACTTCAGTTATCTGCGAAAGAGGTTTTGACAGCTTAGTGATCAAGGCTCTATTATCAACCTTTGTCATTCAAGTAGCGGAGACTGACCAATTACTATCACAACTGTGTCATTAAGTACAGAAATTCTTTTCCATCCTTACCATACTCATAGGAAAACAAGTTTGGCTGGCTGTCTAGAAAAAAATTGTAGCGAGAAAGAAACTCCATCGGCTGGAGGAGAAGAAGAAAGTACATAGTTAGAAAATTGTAATCAAACCTTCATTTTGCTGCCGACACCATCACATAATCGAGCGGCATAAGCATGAAAGGAGTCGTCCATGGTTTTTACAAAACGTAAGAAGTGCTTGCAGAGCTCATAACTCGACTCCAAGAAAGTAATCGATGAAAAATCCATTATGAGATAGATGGGAAAATCTTTCCCTGTGTTAGCTGGGCACTGCTTGACACCTAACGAACGCAGAACTACTCGCTCAACTGATTTACACAACGGTCGCTACAGCACTGTGTTACGCAGTGCAAATATGGATATACATCTCAACCTCGTCGAGAACTCTAGGCAGTGTTTACAAAAATTTGTGGCAATTTCAAAGAGCTATAATCAGCACATATTGCCCATGAACTTCACCGGACTTCTGAAGGATATCCCATTCACCAGGTCAAGACGAGTATGATTAGAACACAAAATGCACTGCTCATGTGATAAGAATAGTTGACAACAGATGAAAGGAAGGAGTTAATCTAGGAAGATGCAACGTCTCCTCCTATGGCAAACTACAGCATGACTGCATTTGTTTGTGGATTACTGGAATGTGCTTTGCTAGTATCTGGAGACGACATGCGGGCTATCAAATCATATTCGCAGGTGTGACCGTACGCGAAACAAGCGACGCTTTTGAGAATAACAGCTAAAGATAGATACAAGTGGGAAACAAGCAAGACTCGCGAAAATGGCTCGCCTAAGTCGGTATGGAAGTAGTTTCACAATTTTTGTTCTCCGTAATACCTCATATTGATGTTGTCCTCAAAATAAAATATCAAGGATAAAATCATTGATAATCCGCAACTGACTTCGAATTCACTCGGTTCTTCTTCCCCAATGTGTGCCTCGATATGATTTGGCTTCAGAACTACGTCTTGGATAAATTCTTCGTATGGTCTTAAGCTAATCTGAAGATAACACCTCTTAGACTTAGAATTCAAGCACCCTCTTCTCAAGCACTAATTTTAATTATGCACATACAGTGCATATTTACATAGATACAAACATACGTACACACATTCATACATTCATGCGCACATATATACATGCATACACACAAATATGCATGCATATGCATTCACATTTACACAGATACATACCTATATAAATACATACGTACATACATACATACATACATACATACATACATACATACATACATACATACATACATACATACATACATACATACATACATACGTATATACATACATACATACATACATACATACATACACACACACGCAGCACGCATGCACGTATACATACACGAACACACAAACATACGCAAGTTTGTCAAGACTTGGTAAATTTTGTATAAATATTCCTTACTTGAGCGATAATTTTGCCAAGTATGATGTAGCCGATATTGGAATACAAGTATCGTGTTCCTGGTTGAAATTTCGGTTTATAGGATTCGATGTAATGTTGAAGTAGAGCGGATTCATTTAGATTTTTACTGAAATTTTTTCGTAATATTTTCGAGTGATTTTTATTGTACTGCAGTTGCGCTTCAGTATTTGTGGAGCCGACAGGGTCCGTTCTAATTAATAGCATTATCAGCGAACCTTCCCAAAAGCACCCCATTCCTTCCAAGGAACACCTGACTCCATGCCCACCTTTTCGACTCAACGGTACTTCCTACCCTAACGTATGCGTCAGAAACCTGGTAGCTGCGTAAGCAGGATGAAAGGTCACTCAGCGTTATCGAACGCGCACTCGAAAGGACGATGCTAGGAGAATGCCGTTTCACACAAGTAAGGGATGGGATCCGAAGCTCCGACCTGCGACAACGATCAAAAATCAAAGGTGCCGTTTTGTACGACACACAATCGAAGATAAGGTGGGCCAGAAACGTAATGCGTATGAATGACAACCGATGGACAGAAGCCGTTAGTGACTGGATTCTTCGCGATGTCAAACGTACTGCAGGAAGACTATCAACCCGATGGTCAGAGTTCTTCAAAGGAGCCTTGAAAAAAGATATGATGCTCGACGAGTCTCTAGAGCGAGCAGAACCCACTAAGCTGCTCTTGCACGCGACAGGGAAAAATGGAAGATTTACTGGCGCCCGTTCGATACACTCGACGATCAACAGGAGTACAGGTGATAAAAGTGATGCAGGTGATCAGCAAACCTTTCTTGTATGATATTAAGAGTAGCATGTTTCCATCGTTTGAAAAGTACAAAAAATATTTTTTCTGCTAGCCTTTTATTTACTGTCTATTACAATTTTTCATGGAAAGATATTACGTGTGATACAACCACAATGATGCTGAGGCATTTGCAAAACTCTGGACCGCAAGCGTCTACGGTAGGGAACGAACGTACCCAAGCGGATTCTTTTTATCGCTTGTCTCTCAGTAAGTTTTATTGATCAGCGCCACCAGCCTCCGGAAAGGGCAATAGTACGTTCGTTCCCCACCGCAGACGCCTGCAGTTCGGAGTTTGGCAAATATTTCAGCATCACTGTGGTCGTATCACACGTAATATTTCTTCTTTTTTTAAACGTAGGCCAGCACCAGATATTGTGCGGATGTGATGAAAATCTGAATCCTAATCATAGGATCGACAGCTTCTCGAAAAATTCACCGTTTTCTGCGGGCCCTCCAAGGAAGAACAACAGCTTAGTGAACAGTGCACCACCCCACATCAAAAACTGATTCTAAAATAAGGGGCTAAATCACGTGTCATCTCTGAACATCCTTTCCTGCTCTTTATCCCAGGGTTCGTGGCATTTGTCTAAAATTTATTTGTCTCCACTGAATCGCATAACGGTGGTGTTGAGTTGTTCTGAGGTCTTGGTCAAGCCAGAGAGCTTCACAGGTATGGCAGTAGTCATTTTCTCAATAACTCAAAGATAGAAGGTTTAGTTTGCAAAAGATGTCGTTGAACCTCCCAACGGTTTACCGTCTCATCGTGGCTGGGAGGTGTTTCTAGGTGTCGGACTGTGATGTACAGCGAGGGAATCATCCTTTGCCAGGTCTCCCAACTTAGGAGTTTGGTGTTTCCATCAGGAAACCTAGCTAAGAGTAAACCAATACCAGGGTCCACCACCGTCCTGGTATCAAAGTCGCATGGTGGCAAATCTCCCTCTGATGCACAAGGGCTGCGACTGCCTGTGGTGGTGAAGACCTGGGGTAGACTTTGGCCAGGCTGACCTCGGGACTCGAGGGAATCATAATGGCTTAACCAGCAAATGTCCGAGAAATGGAGATTGTGCTGGGGTCCGCACAACCATTGAGGACGGGTTCCGGATGCAATAATAACATTGCTAATAATAATGGAATAAAACAAAATGTCGTATATAATGCTGAGATATTTGCAAAACTCCGGACCGCAGGTGTATGTGGTCAGAAGCGAACACGCGCTGTTGTCCTTACCGGGGAGCAGCGTACTTCACCACCACACCATCCGGGTCCTTCGTTTTGCCTGTCTCTCAGCTAGTTCTATTGATCTTTTTGCCATCAGCGCAATCACCCGTCAACGGGATTGATCTGGGGAGCCCAAATCGGCATTGAACCCAGTTAAGCTGAGGCTTAGTTACAATCACAATCTTAACCGTTTTATTTATTTACATACGAGTTATATTTCGCAGCATANGGTGTATGCGGTGGGGAACGAACGCGCTATTGTCCTTTCCGGGGAGTAGCGCACTTCACCACCACACCATGCGGCTCCTTTGTTTCGCCTGTCTCTCAGCTATTTCTATCGATCTTTGCCACAGCAATCACCCGTCAACGGGATTGATCTGGGGAGCCCAAATCGGCATTGAACCCAGTTAAGCTGAGGCTTAGTTACAATCACAATCTTAACCGTTTTATTTATTTACATACGAGTTATATTTCGCAGCATACCCTACCATTAAATGAAAAATGCGGTAAATAAAAGAGTTAAAGGCATAATGACTTTTATTTTAGCAAAGTCTTATGAGATGAATAATAAAAGCCAAATGAAGTAATATGTGTCACCTCTGTGGTGCTCGGTTGAACTCTATTTTTTCTGTATTTTGCCAACCACCTGAAGAATGCTCTAACAAATTGCGAATAGTGATTGCACGAAGCCAAGGATGTGAGCGGCTCACATCAATTGAAGATAGGATTCCTGAACTTACTACTAAACCTGATTCTACAATTGGAACGGAAACCTCAATCTAAGTGTGACAAATTGTTTCATCTTCATTATTCCTTGAAAACTCGTACCTTTGTTTCCGAACACTCTCATATCGAGACTCAGCAGCCGTCTGTTTATCAACTCTGCAATACCCATTGCGGTAATAGTTTTACTGATCGAAGCAATACGATAATTGTCTGACGGTGAAGCCTGTAGGAACAATTTTTCAATTCCGAATGCTCAACGTTTAATCACTCTTGGAATAGTAAAGTACTATTTGACTTCTTTTTTGCTAGCTTAACTGACTTCACAAAACTCTTTTTAGCATTCTTCCTCGTTGAGCATTGAGCACAAACTCGAAAAGAGTTATTCCTGCTGCTGTCATAAGCAATAGGGGGCATCCAACGTGGTGCCGAGAAATGCCCTGTGGGGCACATTTAGCCTTTTGCCCCCTCCACTTCTCAGGCAAGTCGAGCCTGCTATCCTTTCAGGCTCGACAAGCTGCTATAAGCCTTTTCTGGGAAAACAAAAACCCTGACTTAGTGTATCGGAGGGATGGCGAAACTCGCACAGGCCAAATATGAATTCATTCACCAATGCCATGGTACAAATGGAGTCGAACGCATGTCGCACCGCTGTGAGGTTGGTCCATGCCGACCACTTCATTCCTTAACCTTATGAGAAACGCTACTTACGTACAAATGTAAAGCAGTGAGTAATCGTTAATATAACTACCTTTAAAGCTGTGCTTTATTTTCCACCATAAATTAACAGTCTATAATTAGCTTCGTTACTTCATGAAGAACCCACATAGTTAACAATTAATACACAATTTCAACGATGCTAAGCTATTTGCAAAACTTCAGACTTCAGGTGTCTGTGGTGGGGAACCAACGCGCTACTACCCTTTCCGTGACTAAAGCGTTCACCACCACACCATGCGGGTTCCTCGTTTTGCCTGTCTCTCAGCTAGTTCTATCGATCACTTTCATCAGCAATCACTCGCCAGCGATATTGATCTGGAGACCCCAAATCGGCAATGAATTCAGTTAAGCTGTGGGTTTAGCCATAATCACAATTCCAACTTATTATTTGCTGCTTAATCTTTCTAGTGGCAAAGTATTTTGCGAAATATATTATAATCATAATAAATATTATGATTATAACTACAGCCTCTCTTAACTGGGTTCATTGCGACTTGTGTTCCTCACATCAATCCCACTGACGGTTGATTGCTGATGGCAATGATCGGTAGAACTAGCCGAGAGATAGGCAAAACAAAGGACCCCTTTGGTGTGGTAGTGAACGCGTTACTCCCCGGAAAGGATAATAGCGCGTTCGTTCCCCACTGCAGACACCTGCGGCGCAGTGTTTTGCAAATATCTCAGCATCGCTGAAGTTATATTTCTCAATACACCCTGCCATTAAAGAGATTAGGCAGTAAATAATAACTTAGAATTGTAACACACAATTGTCTCAGCGAAAAGTAAAAGTTCACATTCTGGAATCTGAATCTGGCTGTACGCTACAGCCAAGTGAAACATTTGCCGCACAGAATCTATCATTTCTACGTTCCAACGCTTTTCCTTTCGAAAATCGGCCGGTTTTATCTATTTTTTACCTATTTCCTCTGCTTGAGACGCCAACATGTAGGCCTCACCTCGGTTTCTGCGCGTATATCTGAATAGCCGTAAGAAACGGCTAACAGACCTTTTCCTCCTTTGTAGATGCAAAAAGAAAATGATGGTATTTCAAATGAACGCATCTGTAATTAGTGATGTTATGGACACATAGATCGTATTCATTTAAGCATAACGGGCTTTGAAAACTTCGATTTTACGTGATAAAAAGAATATGTAAAATGTAAATAATATGAATTCCCTATACCGTAAACCTTTCCAAAATTTCTTCAAAGCAAACGTTTTAAAAACCTGTTTTTCAACTGCCAAATCAAGTATGGTTGAATTTACGGACGTGGACTCATACAGAGCTGTGCGAGGTATGCTACGCCGCACCCATGAGAACTCATCTGAATGCCAGATGACGTAGTACTTAGGATTTATTCGCCTTAATAATCAAAGAAATAACTTCCAAGAAAAATCAGCTCTTTAATCACAGCAAAGATAGGACTAACAAACCCTGATAAGGACGCTATTTGAAAGGGTTTCGTTTGCTCATTCAACATTTCCGCCTCCATTTCCATTAGATTAAATCCCGTTTGTATTCGGTATCTCAAAATAGAAAAATATGTCGTTTCGGGCAGTGTAACCCTAAGTCTTTTATCCATACTTTACGCCATAACCCTTTTCCCACACCATCAGAGCTGTGGTCTGATTTTTTTCACGATACACCTGCAATGATTCACTTCAATTGTCATCTCACTCCTTCCTTGACTAATCTTTTGCGTACCTGCAGTGTTGTGGGGTAATAACCATGTCGACCTTGGATTTCGTCTTGCCGAAATACTGTATGAATAGCACCCTCTTGCACAACAAAATGCCGCAGCCCAAGCTTCGATCCGCGCCAGACTGCTCTAAATTTTCTAAGCATCGTCATCATCATCAGCATCTAAGCACTCTCTTCCTACATCTGAATATTATTCGCCGTACACCCTCTGTTTCTTAATCTTGAGTTAGCGTTAACCCTTGCTCAACACCGCAATTCTACAACGAACATTCATTGACGAACTGTTCAAAAGATAAAAGGCTATAATCATTGAATCTTGAGTCACTAGCTAAGAGACAGGCGAAAGGAAGGACCCACATGGTGTGGTGGTGAACGCGTTACTCTCCGGAAAGGACAATAGCGCGTTCTTTCCCCACCGCATACACATGCGGTCCGGAGTTCTGCAAATATCTCAGCATCTTTGAAGTTATATTTCGCAATATATACCCTGCCATTAAAAAGAGTAGGCAGTAAATAATAAGTTAAAATTGTGTTTATAACTAGAGCTTCAGCTTAATTGGGTTCAATGCCACAATATTCAATGACAATAGCGCGTTCGTTCCCCACCGCACCACACATGCGGTCCGGTGTTTTGCAAATATCTCACCATCATTGAAAATTATTAAAATAAAAACAACATATTGTTGACAAGCATTCGGATATGGACTTCTAAAGGAAATCTGAAAATTTCGAAAATGCGAATCAAACCACCAATTATTTTCATAGTCGGGCATCGCTCGTGAAAATTTACAATTCCTAATGCTCACTGAAAAAGTCCATCACCACCGCGGCAGATATGTCCTGGTTTCATTTGCCTCATCAGCATCTCCTCTGCGACAGTTTCCAAGTCGTTCATCGTCAAATTCAGGAATACCTTCACTTCGTCTTCACTTGCCGCACCCGTATTCACCACATAAAAAAATTGCCCTAAATAGCCATAACAACAAATTGACGTGATCTCAGTGTCCTTTATGCGGTCGATGAACTCCTTAACGTCATCAACCGTCATGTGCACACGAGTGGAGCCTGTACCGCTAGAAACACCAGCAAACGTTGGGTATACGGTAGAGGTGTGCGTCGGGAAGAGATGCACTGCGTTAAGAACTCGTCGTTGCCATAGATCTGCCAAACTGTACTGATGTAAAAGGACAGCAAATGAGTACTGTAGCGTAGAAAATACGACGAGAAGCAGCGATAGCATTGTCATAGTGACCAAGCCAATAACATGATTGTCATACTAGGCTTGTTATTGTCCGCGAACTGGTGGCAGCCAATGATCGATTGCTTCATGAGATGTGATGGAAGCTCCCATGAAAGGCGACAACGCGGTAATCATCGACGTCCAGTTTTATGTGATCAAACATGATAGCCATTGTATCTGACAGCAACTCATCCTTCAATAAGAACATTAATTACTATTCCTCTGAACGTTTGTTTTTGGAATTAGTCAGGATAAGCAGGTAAGGATAGGAGTTGTTCCGTTCGTTCACCTATATAGATATAACCCAGGTTTACTAATATGATTTAAAAATAGCGTCGAATTTCTCTCTTCATGTTTTAGGTGTACGAATACTAAATAATATTTTAAGAACTTTTATGTTCACAAGGGCAGAGACTATATATTTGAGGTCATTGAAAAGTACAAAACTGATTTCCAAGAACTTCATTGGCTCCAGTTCTAAATCAGACTTCGCAAAAACAAAAAATCCGAGCTAGTTAGCTTCCCTTCATCTCTCGGTAATACGATAAAAGCGCAAACTATCACATAATTTCAGCGATACTGAGATATGGCAATGATCGATGGAACAAGCTGAGAGACAGGCGAAACGAAGGACCCGCATGGTGTGGTAGTGAACGCCTTAGCCCCCGAAAAGGGTAACAGCGCATTCGTTCCCCACCGGAGGCACCTGCTGTCCGGAGTTTTACAAATATCTCAGCATCGCTTAAGTTATATTTCGCATTGCACCCTGCCATTAAAAAGAGTTGGCAGTAAATAATAAGTTGATATTGTGATTATCACGTAAATATTTAGCATGTGAAATGAAACGAACATAGGTGGATCGCAACCGCATTTGCGCCTGTATTCGATGATGAACTGGCCTGAATTACAGACGGTGAATAACAGAATGAAAGAAGTGATCTTTCCATCAGAGAGCTTTCACAGTAACTTAATACACTCATGGTGTTATTAAAAGAGCTTTTTTCATAAGGAAGGGATTTGGCATTAATAATCCCCTGAGGGTGCGCTATGTATCCGACTCCGACTTCATCAAGCAACGTAGAGATGATAAGCCCATATCTGGCCTTCGTAAATCAAATCAGTACTTTTGTCCTTTCAGACAAGTCTGGCATCAGTTTGGCACCGCCGCCCACGAAGGATTAAAGGCATGATGACCCTGGAGCTTATGCTTTACCCAGCGATCGCTCCATTGAGTATTGCAGAGTGTTATTAACCACTGCTCTACGTGCTGCTCCTTTTTTAGAATACTTTACAATATATCCGTGGATCTATGTAAAGAATCAGCTTAAAAACGGAGGAGTGTATATTCGGTGCCTCGTACTCGTGACAAAGAACAATACATGGATTGTAGTTTATGAAAGCAAGTCAGTTCCTTCACACCAATAAGATGTTGAAAAAACGCGAACAAAGACCTAGAGGCATTGATTAAATTTGCGAGACAAACCATAAACCAATTTTGGACTGCCTCATCATTCTCTTCTGAATCACTCCAATGAAATATAAATGTCTTTATATCTTATGTGTTATGTAAACGGATATCTTTAGCCATTTTGAAACCTGCTCCAGCACGACTAAGTGGCTGTTCGATATCAGAACCCGATCAATCAGTTTATTAAAAAGATGGAGTTAGTCGCACAGGCATATCTTGTCTTAATGGCTGACTATCGCCTTTATAAGGTGAGAAACTGATTGGACGGCATCTCTAGCGCTTTAAAATGAGTTGAAAGAAGGTGGTTAACAAAATTGTCTGAAATGTATATCGATCACCTAAATTAGTTGTGTTCCAAGCTTGAATCGCCTCACAGGTAGAGCTTTCGTAGTCGCTGCTCTCAAGTATGATGTGATCTCAAGGAATCCCACTTTGAATAGTCAGTTTAGTTCACATAGTGAACAAGCAAAAATAAAACAAGCTCTAAAAATTTCGTATCTATTGTAGAAAGTCACAATTTCCTAAGTTTTATTTAGTGCCTATTATTTTACTTTCGACTGCAGCTTCAATTCAACTTGGCTCAATATCGACTTGTGCTCTCAAGATCACTCAGACGGGTTATTGCTGGTAGCACCGATGGAGTTAGAACTGGGCTGAGAGAAAGACAAAGCGAGTATGTGGCGGATAGCACGTGAGCCCTTGAATGGGGTATTCTCTTGTTGGAAGCCCCTTGCAAGGAGAGTACTGAAAGTGTTACACAGTGGATAAAGTGAGCGAGCACCAATATTGAATGGCATTTTCCAACAATAAGCGTAAATTTTGGAATCCTGCCAAGTGGATGTGATAATGCGTTGTAATTCAACTGAACAAAAGCTGTCTGTATGGTCCTGAAAATGTTCTAAAATGAAGACGACTTGATGATCGAGAAAATCAGAGATGGGACAGGGTGCGTATATGGGGTAAAACTATTATATATTTTAATTATATCATAGTCAGTCTGAATTATATTAGTGCTATTTCTCTCATTGCTTTCAGATATCTATGGCGTAACAATGATGAAAGTTGTCGCAATGGAAAACTGGGGTAAGGTTTTTCCTACATACTCATAGTTGAGCTCCTCCCTCCGTAGTTTAAATCGTTCTCAGTTTTCTTCTTGTCTTTCATTAATTTCATTTTTATCAGCATGAAAAACATCTCAATATCGAATCATTGAACTACTATTTGGGTTAAAACAAATTTCAATAACTATTCACTGTAGCTTTTTAATGGCCCGTTTTTAAGAATTAGGAGGCCCCAATACGTCTTCAACTGATGTCGTTTTCTCGTAGTCATCGTTCATGGTGGTGGCCTGGTTCCAGCATGCTGGTTACTTCTGAGATTATTGTTCTGTTATCCAAGAACTATTTTTGTTGTCACCAATACAGCAGTTCAAATGGCCAACAAACACATCTACATACCTCGCAGTAAGTCGTTCTACGGCTTGATTATTTAATAGTCCGTCACAGCATTCTCCTCGTCCATCTGTTCTCAATTGCTGTTAACACATGATGTATCCATCAATACTTCGCCTTCGACAAATTGGACGTACATTCCTAGATCTCCAGCATTGAGTATTTTTAGCGTTCTAAACTGCGAAATGCAATTTGACATTATATGGACGCACCATTTATATTTTTGTTCGAAAGTCGTGAGAATGTTGCGTAGAATTCTCTGAGTGAGGTAAGGCATGCGACGTCTGAATAGCTGGTTAGCGTCACCACTCAGATAAAAATATGAGCGTGGGTTTCTGGGTCCGTCCGTTGGTCAGTGGGTCTTCTAGGGAGCATGAGTTTATCTCCTGCAACACTTTAACTTCTGTACAGCTCGTTCTTCACATATCTTAAAAATTGACTTCGGAAAGTACAATCAAGAACTTTCCATATAATTTAACTGACACGTAGTTGCTGTGAAAATTTCAGAACGTTTTTCATATTAAATTCGAGTCGGCTTGATCGTATAGAAAATTATAGTTCATTCTTCATTCTTTCTTTCAAGGGACGCTGTGAGTTTTTGTGAAATGTGCTCTCTATGGTTCAAAGAGCCATCCAGGTTCATTTGTTTTGCATTGCTTCAATTTTTTGTCCTTTGGAAAAGACAGAACTTGCTCTAACTTATTTATAATACTACTCTATTTTCTACCTAGTGAGATATCGATCATCCTCCGTATTTTGTGGGTTCTTCAATTTTTATCAATTTTGCGGCAAGTTATACGAACGGATGTTACGGATGATACGAAAGTTATACGAATCATTGCATTGAGACCGTAAGCAGGTATGGAGAAAGCGCGGCCGTCGCATCTCATTTCCTTTGGTGATAGCCAGCGGGCATTGGAACCGCTGTGTTTTCGTGATGTGTTGTGATAGTGGACTGGGAGGAGTTTGCGAGAAAGAACCATTTTCAGCTAGTGGAAGATAAGTACCAGTATAATTTGAATTGAGCGACCAGAAAGTTTCTATGTGTGATAGAGAGCATTCTATATATAAGATGATGGTGGCTAGAAACGAAAACTAATAGAACAACAATTAGGTTTCTTTGGTTAAGCAGGTCTTCTAAGTGTCTACGTTAGTGCACTAGTTGTTAGATAGTGTGTTTCCGTAGCAACTGTTCCATTCAATTCGATCTCAACTTTTCTGTTTCTCTCAAGCAACGTTTAGAAGGTGATGGAGCATTCGAAGCTGTACGATTGAAGCACCTAGTGGTACAGTCGTGAACTCTTCTGACGGAAACCTCGTTTTACTGAGGCCTTCCTCGACTTTCTTGATTTACTCTGAGGAGACGATGCCGTACAATATCCTTTATACATGACTTATTGCTTTCTTAAGAGGAGATATTTTATTCCTAACATTTCTATCTCTAAACTGTAGCAAGAATAGGGCAGTGGTTTAGCAGAGTGCAGAATGATGGCAGCAAGGAAGCATCATGTTTAATTTACGCGGATGTGATCTATTCTTGCTTGTGCGTAGGTTCCCATCGAGGCGTCTGCTCTGACAAGGTCTCCTCATTCGGATATCCCCGTAATTAGGTGGTCTGTTCTATCTTTAATGCTTCCAATAGTAAGTGCTTCCTGCAGATTAGTTTATCCAGCTGTTTATAAAGAGATTTTGAGAAAAATTAGAAAGTTTTTCTCAGTGCATTCAACGTTTGCCACAGGCGGTCATTTTCACGGTAACTATTATAATTTGACTACGAAAGTGACAACTCACAAAAGCCTTTATTTTATGTTCATTTTGCTTAAAAATTAATTTAGGACTGATAATTGTTCGACAAAAGCTGTTGCTCAATAATAGCACAATTTCAACGCTGACGGAAACCCGACTAACCCAAGTTGTGCTCGCCCACGAAATTGCACATCAGGTGACTTCCTTATTCAAACACTCGTGAAATCCAAGCAGCACTGTTGAGGAAAATGGTTTTTTGCGCTGTCAACTTCTAACCTAAATTTCAAATTAATTTTAATGAGGAATATCATGCGTCGTAAGAAATTGTTTCACCAGTGCTCTAATTCTGATTTTAAAGTGGTTCGGCAATTTGGTGACGATGAAGTGGTGGGACGACTTATGGTTGAACGAGGGATTTGCGTCCATGATCGGTCTAAAAGCGAACGATGTCCTTTCTAATACAACGATGAGTCGGGTTTGTAACTTAGTGTAAAAGTTTCAATTCTATTTTATTTTAAAATAAAGCGCTTTTCCAGTTTAAGAGGTATTAACTTGGAATAACGAGACTTGAAGGAGTAACACTAGGCGGCAAAATACGAATTTTAAACTATAAGATGATTTTAGTTAACGATACGTCAATTATGATCTAATAAAATAAAACTGCGCTAAGAGTAGTACTTTTTTCATTCGAGCCTACACCACTGCTCACAGGTGTGAAAATTTTACCTGAAGGAAAGTATCCGTATTGATGATGCTTCACATTTTAAATAGAATTTCTAAGGACAGTTCTGCTAGAAACGGTTGGTTTTTAGTTCATCATTACGTCATTTTTCTCACTAGGTGACTTTCATAATCCAAAAAAATATTCCTCACTTCTTCCGTGTACATAAAACTTTTACGGCAGAAATGGTGTGTTAATGTTAAGGTCAGTGTTGTAAAGAAACCATATACTTTCTATACCGCCTACGCTAAGTCTCTTGCTGCTGTAAAAGCCAATCCATAAAATGATGTGAAAAATGTCCTCGAAGCGTTCAAACAAGCACAATAATACCAATTTTTATTTTTTTACCGAGTGTTATTTAAAATGCAACAATTCCGGCTACTAGAACTTTAAGGACGAGCTGTCCGTGGACATCGCCCGTGCGATGAGGAATGACCAGATGCCGAGCAGCGTGCCGATCTCCAGGAGGGACGAAGCGTTTGATCCCGAAACGGCGTTCACTTCGAACACATATAAGAAGGTAGAAATGTTTTCTATAAAGTCAATATTATTAATAAGGGCTTCTTAGTATTGATATAGTCGCGACGACGCCTAGTTTTGCTTTGGTGTCGCATAGATGACGGCCAATTTTTAGCCGTTATGGACATGCTTATTTTCCACGAATAGACGACGGTAGTTCTTCAATAACTATTAGACATTAGAGGTTGAGAACATGAAGGGATTGTTCGAGATACCTTGCTTTCTCTTTCTCTCTCTGTATTGTTTTGAATTAAAAGTATGCCACTTTTAACTAAATCTTGCTGCGGCCCATCACACCAACACTTTGTTGTCACCATTTTCAAAGTAACTAAAATCCCAGTCCATCTTGAGCCTATTATTCCAATTTTTTACACCTCCCCTCCATTTCAACACGGTAACTGGGACAAAATACAGCGATTAGAATATCAGAAAAACTAAAGTCAATTTCCAGTTAAATTACCGCCAAATGAACTCGCTCGAGAAGAGGTTTTTATACACTCCTAAGTGTGGAATGCAGATTTTCCCGACATGTGCCCGGCCATAACATCTCAAGAGGTATTGGATGAAGGTCTTGTGGGCAAAAATAAACCACAAGAAAGAAAATGACCTCTGCGGAGGTCATATTTCAGCCAAAATGTTCGCTTCCCTGTGATTTCTACAGAGCTTGCGTCGTTGCGAATGTGTTGGTCACCAAAGAGTCAATAAACCATTACATCACTGTAGTTTTCCATTAATACAGAACTGAGTCCAATTTTCTTTCGCATTATAGTAGGCAAAAAACGTTAGATGCCGACAACCTCAAATAGATGTAAACAGAATTTGTTCTGAAGGCCACACTGATTATACTGATGATGGAGCGCATTGTAAGCGAGGTGACGTTCCGTGACGGCCTTCGGATGTTTCTTCACAAATTCATGTATAAGAATGTCGACCACAATGATCTTCTAACGGTACTTACAAGGTATGAAGTGAATTTCTATCAAATTGGCTTACCTGTATTGGATTAAAGTTTAGAAAATTCCTAGGCGAATCTAATTCCTGATGTCCCATTTTTCGTCTCACAAGAAAGTTTGTCAAAAAATACGCTAGGTTAAGTATTACAAATCTTTCCCAATGGACGCGTTTATGTGCTAAAATGTGTATTTTCAAATAACAGAAAAAACCCACTTTCTATGAGCCTCGGCATAAATAGTTGATATATTTATTTATATGGTCTTATCGACTGATCTTGTTGAGTTGATGCGAGGTTGGTATACGACTTCGTTGTCGTTGCTGTTGTTGTTGTCGTTGCTGTTGGTGCTGTTGCTCGATGGCTGACGTTTCGGCGATTTCGCTTTCCTCAGAGCCTTACTGTTTACAAGTGGGACTAGGACAAAAACGACAACGACGACAACAACAGACAACAACGGCAACGGAAACTTATACCAACCTCGCATCAGCTCAACAAGATCAGTTTATAAGATCATATAAATATGTATATCTTCAATTACGATGAATGGAGGACCATTTTGCAGCACCCAATAATTGCGATATTTTTTCCGAGTAACACCGTGTTCAAAACATGCAAAATTCTTTATATTTGTCGTAGGTTAGTTTACATCTCCCAACAGTTTCTTTCACTCAGTGTTGGTTATGAAATTTACGTGAGGCGATAAATAGCGGTCAAAATTGCGCGATGAGCTATGGGTGTGCGAAACCTTTCCAAGAAGTTTTTCTAGAGTCTATGCTGGTTCCACGATAGGTGGACGTCTAGTTGGTCAGAACTTCACCTTAGCCGAGGTGATTGAGACGTGGATTTACCAACAAGGTTTCCCTTTGCTTCACGTCAGAAGGCGCAGTGACGGATATGTTCTAGTTACACAAGAAATTTATCGGGTAAGAAAGTTTTCGTATTAAGTTCCCACATGGTTGCAGCATTTTCATACCACTTTTCTCCTTATCTGAGACTTTGAAACATCAGGTGCACGATTAGAACTGCAGCTTTCAGCTTTAAACATTTATATCTCAGCTCCTAGTGAGTTTTATTCCTTGAGAAAGAAAGCTGGAATCTCTAAGTCTTTGGCAACAAAGTGGAACTTCTTTTATTCAAAAAATTTGAATTCTTATTACCTTAGCTTTTTTCTTTTGTGTCTACTTCAATTTTCATGGCTGGGTATTATTAGAAATCAACCGCAATGATATTGAGATATTTGCAAAACTCTGGACTGTAGGTGTCTGCGGTGGTGATCGAAAACGCTATTATCCATTCCGGAGGCTAATGGCACTGTAACTGAGAAAAGTGAGAAACGAAGGACGCGCATGGTGCGGGGATGAACGCGTTAGATAGCGGAAAGAGTAATAGCGTATTCGATCTCCACTGCAGACACCTGCTGCCCAGAGTTTTACAATTATCTCCGCACCATTGTGGCTGAATTCTCATTGTTTGGAATCCAGAAAACAAGTTTTCTTCTCTATGTGTTTCGCGAATTATAGTACACCGAAGAGATTTAAAGAGCGGAATTCTGTCAGGTGGTTCAAAAATGCGATATTTTCATTTGCCGCACATGCCTTAAAAATTCTTATTAGCATCTAGCCTTCAGCTTTTTAAATATTTAAGTTTTAAAGAAACTCGGAAGTAATCTAGCATTTCTGGGAAATTGCTTATAAAACTAATACGCGATAGAGCAAGTAACCTCTTCTATAATGTGAAGAAGAAACTTTCGCTAATCATCAGCCTCTGAGAGATCTG
Source organism: Angiostrongylus costaricensis (assembly GCA_900624975.1). NCBI lineage: Eukaryota > Metazoa > Nematoda > Chromadorea > Rhabditida > Metastrongylidae > Angiostrongylus > Angiostrongylus costaricensis. Next base: position 212,672 of record UYYA01003876.1, on the reverse strand, counting down.
CGATTTATTCGACTTTGTCAGATGTCATAAATGTGATTGGTGCACATTTGGTCTGTACAGTGACTTGTGGTGAGCCACCAATGTACTAGATCAGTACATTTCTAGATTGTTAAGCTAACACGAGATTGATGAAAATGTTTATTAGGCTAACGTTTCGACGGCTTCGTCTTCAACAGAACCGATGATCCGAGTCGGTGGTCCACAGTCGCTCGCACTTTCTTTGTGGTGTCTTCGTCGTCGTAACGAGTTGGTTCTTCTTCCTTCCTGTGCGGCTGTCCCACTGGAGCCGCGCTCCAATGAAGATGATACGACACGATACGTCGACGAAAAGGCCACATCAACACCACATATTAGCTCAACAACACGAGAAGGCACTGGTCATTACAACCGAGGTTAAATGGCAGTCGGTTTGAAAATTGTTATGTTAGTGCTTGTATCTTCCTATGCAAGTTGGCGGGTAGCACAGTGCTAGTGATGCCGATCATCACAAACACAGTGCTAGTTCGACACGGCTCCAGACCAACCTAGCCTCTCATCCCCCCAGGGTCGGAAAATTGGTACTGGACTTGCCCCGGAAAAAAATCACTCTCTACAGTCCAACTGGGAGCGCTGCAGCCCGGCTACCTTAAAACTCCAGAGCAAATTAACTAGACCAGCATTCTACGGCATTCAAGATGAAATTAAAATCCTCAAACAGCACTCGAAGTCACACGTAAAAATTGGAAGACCTTAGCTTGTGATGGATGCGAGAAAACGAATCCAGTGTATGGAGGGCTAGGACCCGCATTATAGATGTGAAAATGGGTCGTACGAAACAAAAATTTTTTCCCATGCAATTTTCGCCCCAATTCACCGACCCAGTTTAGGAGGGCTTGGTGGGGATCGAACCAGCGATCCATCAATTGTGTGTTACAGGGCATCTTTAACCACTGCGCTACCCTTGCCCTAGGTCTCTTCTATGGATACAAAAAGTAATCCCTCAATTAAATTAGTAACCAAGTGGTACGCAGTAGTTTACGAATATCAGGTGACAATGTATCGCTTGTTCCCATCTTTGGAATTGTATTTCTGTTCAGTCGTAAATGGTTCAAATATAATCACTGACGTTTTACTTTTTATTTTCTGCCTATCATTATTCTCATGTCAGGGTATGGTATGAAATAAAACCACTATGCTGATGAGATATTTTCAAAACTTCAGCGTCACCAGATTCGAACCCGTGATTGCCCTACCCCGGGGCACATGTGCTACCCACTGCACCACTGAATCCCTCGGGTTGCGTTTTTCTCAGCCAGTTTACCACCGAACGGTTCCATCAGCAACCACTCGCTAATGAGAATGATATGGAAAACATAAATCTGGATTAGAACCAGATAAGCTGAGGTTGTACTCGAAATCGCAATGTTTTACTTTTTATTTACTGCCTACCACTATTTTCACAGCTGGGTACAACCACTGTGTCGATGAGATATTTGCAAGAGATGGCTGAGAGAAAGGCGGGGCTGCGGCCTCAGTGATGCGCTGGGTGACACGCGAGCTCCCGTAAAAAAATTAATCGCGGATTTGTATCAGGCCTGAGGCCCATGTTTTGCAAATATCTCAGCAACATAGTGATTATAATCGCTGAACCGAAATCTAAAGTGTAATCTGTCGATGCCATCCAATCTGTGATGAATCGACAACACGCTATGAACACTTCTATCCCAAGACCGGTCGAGGCATCTGCTGTTATGAAGTGTAAATTGGAGGAAATTTTAGTTTTCAGCACGTTCCCGGTCACAAAGCGAGCGGTGTACAGTGGAAGATTCCGATTTTTCTTCGAGATTCAAGTACATTGAAACCAACGGTGAGGTGGTTGGTTGAGAACTCCACAGGTTCGTCGACTTCTTACTTTTCAATGAGTTTGGGTTGCAAAACTCGTTGTTTATATAAATCAGGTTTAATCACTTAGTAAAAGAAAGGGTCAGAGTACATAGGAAACAGACTACAGATAACCTCGTTTCGACTCGGAGCCTAAATTAAGAGAAATTCTTGCCCAGTCAAATCTGTCGTTGTTTCTAACAAAAAGTAATTACTTCCAGTCGTACTAGATCTGCGTGCAGACATGGTGCTTGACAGAGATGGGCGAAGCTTTGTGCGAGTACGATACGACACGGAGTCTTACTTGGATATTACAGCACGGCTTCACGCTGATGTGAATTGTATGCCGGTGGGAGCTCGGTAGGACAGCCACTTGTTTTCTTCCTTTTACTTGCGTGTAAGACTGGACAGATTGCAACACTTCGGCCCGCTTTTCTCATATCCGTTATCCACGAAGCTTTTCGGCTTCCCTGGAGATTGACTACGACTTATTAACTTTGTACCCTTCTTAAATGCCGTTGAATGGTGGTTAGTTCTATTCTCCCTGTTATTCTGGAATAGCTCTACTATGGATTACAGGCTCTTCACCACAAGCGGTCACCATCGTTTGTGACAACTCCTCTATCAATTCGCCGTTCACGAAATAGTGGGTGTTTTCGTTGGGATGGGGCAGAGCCGAACCAGCAACCATTTGGTAATTTCGCAGTACCTAACTACTTCCAACGCAACCAGGTGCAGATGTTATGTGATGAAAACCTTACATGTCGTAGTAAAGGCCAGAATTCAAGAAGAGCTTCTAAGCAGCTTGAAGTCCATCCTTGCTATCGAGCAAAATATGCGTGTTTATATGGAGCTTGGATATTACTCGTGATTCGTCTTTTCACAAATTCAGTCGAATAAAATATGATATCAGTCACACATGTTTTCCATTATTTATCAGACCTCGACGAAGTGTTTTCAACTGGAAGAAGAAGTGAAGAGTGGTTGGAACTTTAGCACAATCCGCCATGTTTCAAATTCTAGAATTTTGCAAATATGTAGTAAAATATGATACGATGGAATGTACAAATATGATAGCATTCTTTCTTAAACTGACGGCTTCAGCACGCGTCTCATGGATGATTCGTTCACATTGGCCGAGATCGGCGACCTTTCGTACGCCCATGCACTCAACATTTCAGTTTATCTCAGGAAAGAGGTGACGTTACATTGACGGATTTTACATTGGAAAGGTGGAAAGAGCCCATCGTAATCAGAGCGCCTCTTCTTACTATCGTCCATTTTTTGGAAGGCCTCTGTTGCCACCTCTAGTTGCTTTTTCTAAGGGTATCGGGGCCATGCATCGTATGTGGTGAGACAATGGTATAATCACGCTATCCAATCAGTTACCTCTACTATATAGCTTAGTTCGCAACTTTCAGAACAACGTTACGCTGTCCATTTTTGAATAAAACAAATAGGGGCATCCCAAATTCCATACATTTCTGGCATGCTTGAAATCAGCTGCTTCCTTTTTAGTACCACCATCTGCTCGTAATAACATGCTTTTCCAAAAGCTGGATATTTTTTTAATCCTTTTCATTTTTGAACTAAAAGAATTTTTTGAATTCCGAAACTCACACGGACGTAGTTACATCGCCGTTTCTGCTGTTACCATTCTGTCTCGATAGCCAGAGTGTATAACTTCGTGGGGCATTACTTTCACCTTACTTTTCTATCTTTAAATGTTGGTTTCAGACTGCATATCCTCCGGTGAAAATGCTGAACGCCCATCTGGACTTTCTGGTCTCACGACTCACAACCCACGCAAAGTTTTCTGAATTTCAGGTATGTTTTGGAATAGAAGATAAGCAGCAGTGCAAATACCAAATGACTTCAATACATGAAGCTGTACAGTAGAAAATTGTGGGAGAATTAGTTCTTCTACTATCGAGTCGTTTTATTTCTTCAATATGCCTCAGTCTTTCTGTAAGTGAATAAATAATTGAAGTAAGTTACTTAAAGAGTCATTTAAGCTATTCGCTCCTCTAATGGCTGCAAAAAATAAAACAAAGATAAACGTTCCTATTCCAGCTGTTTATTATCACAATACTTGAGCCGCTGTTCGAACACTTTCAACGAAATCCATTACTGGAAAGGATGAAAATACATGAAGAGTGGGTCAACTTTAGCCTTTTGACTTCCACCCAGATGTTTTTATGAGTCATAAAACATTCGGACATTGAAAAAAAATAAGTTGACAGTCTTTAGTGATCTGCGAACTACAGTATACACACGGGTCTGTCTTAATGGATACGCACCGTGTATCTCATTCGCGCGACGAGTTCTGCAAACGCTAAGGATGTCGTGTTCACGAAGACTACTGAGCAACCACTCCTGCAACACGTACGTCTTTTTTCTGACGAGTTCCTTTTTGTAAGATGAATTTTGAACTACTCGTAGAACGTTTATTTCCGATGTTTCTGTTAGATCCGTTCACGGAATTGCAATGTGTTGATACAGATTAAAGATAAAAGAGTCCTTTCCAACACCTTGTTCATAAACGCAAAAACTCCGTGTTTACCGGCTTTTTTCAGCTTGATGTTTTTTTAGAATAGTGTTTTTGGGTTAATGAAAAATTACAAAACACTCTCATTTTATCTTGACAACACTTTTTCGAGTTAGTCGTTGCTCATTTTTGCCTTAGTTACTACAATTACTTGAATGCTGTACTTGGATACTTGGACGACCTGTCCTGACTGGTTGTGCGGAGCCCAATATATTCTCTATTTTTCGGAGTTTTGCTGGTTTAGCAATTGTGTTTCTCTCGAATCCCGAGGTCAGCCTGGCCAAAGTCTGCCCCAGGTCGTTACCAACACAGGCACTTGCCGAGCTTATGGATCAGATGGAGTTTTGTCACCATGCGCCTAGTTTAATACCAGGGCGGTGACGGATCTTAGTAATGGTTTACTCTCAGCTGGGTTTCCTGACGGAAACGCCGGGTTCCTTCCCAGCATGGGAAACCCTGCCTGGAAGATGAATCCTTCGCTGTACGTCGCAGTTCGACACCCAAGAACATCTCCCATCCACGATGAGAAGGAGAACCGCTGGTAGGGGTGTTACAATTACAATAAACAAATAGATAAAAACCCAGATTATTATTGAAATGACGGAATCCCTATAGAATCGACTTGTGTTGTTCCACTGATCCTTGAGGAAAGTGACCAGTGACAGGAATGAGATCAGTTGAGATCCATGACAATAAATATATTGCTGTCTTTACCAGGATTTTGAAGTAAATATCCACCATGAATTTATTTTGTAAAAGTATGGACTGATATCCATCGTAATGTTTATATGATTAAGAATACCTCCTTATGTTCGTCAGCCGCTCTATTCAACTGCCATTATGTATGGAGACGATGATATCTTCGAATTTATGTACTCTAAATGGAAAGAGGAAGTGTATCAGATAGAGAAGGAAAGAATTTGGATTGCGCTGGGAGCGAGCAAGAAGAAGGAGCACATTCACAGGTTCGGATTTTCAGGGTGTGAAGTTTTGCTTGCGGATTATTCTCGAACCCATATACATTGAAATTTTATAAACTAAAGAAGTAAAAGTCACGTCGTCGTTGTGCATCCGAATTCTATGGCACGATTTAGGGCAAACTGAAGAGAAGAAAAAGTTATCGAAAAAGGAAATAAAGCGCTGATTTCATTTAAATTACTTGCTAAAAGCCGATCTGTTCATGATTTATGTTCAGAATCTTCGACGACATATTTTTCAACAAACATCCACGAGATCTAAGACACATGTGTGCTAGTTATGTTAGGTATGCTTTTTCCTTTTTTCTTGAAAGAAAAAATAGGCTCCATTCAACGCCAACAATCATCTCCTGTTGCGATATGTCTGAGCATTACGCGTGCTCCCTCAGGAATCTCATCAAAAACCAGAAGAAGTTAGCAGTTCCGATAGCAAATTGACTGAAGCAGAGCATTGGAAGTGAGAGGGGAACTAAGAGGTCTCTGCTTATATCGCTGTTTCTGGATATCGAAGTTCGGTGGTTTAGCATCCGGGTTCGGATGGTATACCGATGTTCCGAGCATCTACTGACAACAGCTAGATCGTACTCTTAAGCATTTTCGAAAAGAGAATTAACAGGAGAAGATCGCTCCCATAAGATTGGTACGTCCAATAAATCGTTTAGAACCCCAGCAAAACGATCACAGTAGAAAGCTAATATCGAGCACATATATCCAAATTAGATCAAAATGAGAAGTCGCTTCTTTTTACACAAAATGCTCGACTATATGTTTCATGATAAACACAAAGTTTTTCTACGAAACGCTGTTCCACTCTGCCGTATTCATCGGATCTGCAGACAATCAACTTTCTTGTCAAACATCCCGACAATCTAGTCAAAACGGCAACTCAAAAGTCAAAAAACACTGCAAAGTCATTGTTGAAAGTGCTATGAATTACTCATGGTGTCTAAAAGTGAAGAATTCTTAGCTATAGAGGCCCATAATCGAAAACAAAGCTTTGTGGAATAACTACGATGGTGCTGAGATATTTGTAAAACTGCGGAACTCAGGTGTCTGCGGTGGGGATTGAAAAGGCTGTTACCCTTTCCATTGCTTGCGAGCTCACTACCTCACCATGCGGGTCCTTTGCTTCGCCTTTCTCTCAAAGGTGTTTTATAGGTGCTATGAGCAATCTCATTGGCGCAAGGGTGCATGTGGCGCAGTGGTCGTAGGCGCCTTGCAACACACAGGTGGAATCGATTCCCGTGCCCATGGCACACCAAGCCTTCCATCTATCCGGTTTCGCCAAATCAGTGCCAGACTTGTCTGAGAGGATAGCAGCACTGGCTCGATACATACATACACACACTGGGAATTGATCCCCGCGCGCATGCCCCACCATCACTTCGGGGTCGGCAAACTGGTACCAAATTCGTCTTGGAGGATAGCAGCACTTGCTTGATACATCGGTAGGCCACCGCGAGTCATTGTAAAAGCCAGATATGTATTCAATCACCTCCAAACGATGCTTAATGAATTCGAATGCATTACGAACCTCTCAGAGATTCATCAAAGCCGAGAGTGGGACTGATCTGAAGAGCACAAGTTCAACCCAGTTAAGCTGAAGCTATGATATAAATCACAATGTAATCGCTCTTTTATTTACTGCCTGTTCTTTACTCTACCAAGAGAAGGGCGAAGGGAAGGACACGCACGGTGTGGTGGTGAATGCGTTATACCGCGAAAAGGGTAATAGCGTGTTCGATCCCTTCTGCAGAGACCTGCAGTGCGGAGGTTTACAAATATTTCAGCATTGTTGCAGTTATATCTCACTTTATACCCTGTCATGAAAAAAAACTATGTAGTTAATAAAAAACATGGCTATAAATTAGCGTATTTGTCTTCCACAGACTAATATCCCGTTTTTGGTCAAATCCTTGTGGCCACAGTCATATACATCTTGAAACATTTTCGTAGGTGGCAATCCTGGTAAAGATGAATGAATGAAAGATTTACCGGGATTATGGAGATTAAAGCCTTAGCTATTTAATTGACTTCAGATGCTCACTGCTTTTGTGTTAATTTTTCTCGAGAAATCCAGAGCCAGTATTGGAATAACAGTTAATACCCAAACATGTCTATTTATTCGAGCACTATTTCAGCTACAATCATCCAATCAATCATTTCACTTCTTATGTGCTCGAAAATGTGGATCGAATTAAAGTCGCGTAAGTTTCTTTAAATAAAAAAGTGGGGATCGTTAAGCATCCAGCTCATTTCCACACGTTAGTCAGATTTCATTAAAGCTTCTAAAGCGTCCATTAGGAGAAGCGGAACTCGAGTTTTTCACTCATCTCAAATCTTTTTCAGCGTTCACACAAATGGGTTTTCCGTCGAGCTCTTACTTCAAACATTCGCACGAGGAATTGTGAGAGTGGAAGACATACCCATGGTTAGTCTAGTTTATGTTTTTGCGGATCTCTATAGAAACTCCCACGTCCGACTTTCTATTAACCTCGGCATTGATTAAACAATTCTTTCCACTTCTGTTCAGCAAACACGAGGTGCTATTCCACCTCACCACTCACGTAAAAGCTGACGTTTCGGCGGATTTCGCCTTCCTCAGAGCCTGGAAAGGTCAAGTTGACAGCAACTTGTTCGGCCAAACACCTCTATAACCAAACAGAAAACGCAAAACGAAGATTTCAATCGCACCTAACACAGCTGTGCACACTCACCGCTTTCTATGAGTGTTCCACTGAGTATGTCGTGTGAAGAGCAGCCGCACAAAACTCACATGGAAGGGTAATGTGCCCTTCCCATCAGAATAACAGGTTTAAATACTGTCCAATATCACGCGTGATAATGAGGCATTCTTCCCTGCGGTTCATTTTCGGATTTCTGGAATTAATCCAGAACGCCTCGAGGGTTTTGCGCGCTTGTGTTCTCGATTCCTGCGCGAGGATCGTGACACATACTTCAAAGTCCTCTCCGTTATGTCTCTGGGTCCTATGCGTACCTAGCGCAGTATTTGGTTTATGTTTTCCGGCTGTCTATAGAAACTCCCACGTCCGACTTTCTATTAACCTCGGCACTGATTAAACAATTCTTTCACCTAGCCGGAAAACATAAACCAGATACTGCGCTAGGCACACATAGGACCCAGAGAAATAACGGGGAGAACTTTGAAGTATGTGTCACGATCCTCGCACACAAATCAACAACACAAGCGCACAAAACTCTCGAGGCGTTCTGGATTAATTCCAGAAATCCGAAAATGAACCGCAGGGAAGAATGCTTCATTATCACGCGTGATATTGGACAGTATCTAAACCTGTTATTCTGATGGGAGGGGCACATTACGCTTCCATGTGAGTTCTGTGTGGTTGCTCTTCACACGACATACTCAGTGGAAGACTCATAGAAAGCGGTGAGTGTGCACAGCTGTGTTAGGTGCGATTGAAATCTTCGTTTTGCGTTTTCTCTGTTTGGTTATAGAGGTGTTTGGCCGAATAAGTTGCTGTCAACTTGACCTTTCAAGGCTCTGAGGAAGGCGAAATCCGCCGAAACGTCAGCTTGTGCGTGAGTAGTGAAGTGGAATAGTACCTCGTGTTTGCTGAACAGAAGTGGAAAGAGCTGTCTATAGATTTCACTCGTCGGAGGACAAACTATAATGAATGCTTAACCTTTCTACCTTTTCGAAGTTGAACATTCTCGGGAACATTACTGCATCCATTCAAGCGTCTTTTCTGCATTTCGAAGCATTTTGCAGGCGATAAGGTCGTACTAAGGTCTCATAATAAGCCTGTGTAATGACTTTCTGGTAATTCACCAATGAGTGCTCTGATATTTTGTTTCCCTTAAGCACTTTATCTACAGAATTTTGTGAATCCAAGACAATAGCATTATGCAGATAGGAATGATTCGCTTTTATCACGTTTGCGACATATCAGAGCCATTTCAATACATTACTACTCCGACATTTGCAGAAGCTATCTCGGGGATCATGTTCACATGAATTCATTTGTTATGAGACATTTGTAAATGCGTTTACTCTATCGTTTTGCAATAGCATACCTTTGCTTAACAATTCTCTACAAAACATCTGTTTTAATCGGCATTTTTTTAGATTGTTCAACTTACCAAAGTTGCTATATTACACAACTAGCGCTTCCTCAATGTCCACATCTTAAGAATCGCGGTGATCGGAATCAATCGTTTAGAGACGTTCTTTCTTGAGATGTACCATGTTAATATCAAGCCGAATCTAATGGAGTGCTAGTTGGTGTACTACTGATATTGCGGGATATTGACCTTCACGATAAAAAGAGCGTCATCAGTGGACCCTCCCAACGGTTTACGCCCTCATCGTAGTTGGGAGGTGTTTCCGGGTGCTGGGCTGCGAGCTACAGCAGAGAGATTCTTCCTCTGGCAGGGGGGTCTCTCAGACTGACAAGGAATTCGGCGTATTCATAAGGAAGTCCAGCTTAGAGTAAACCAACACCAGGATCCGTCACCGTTCCGTTACCAAGCTGGTGACAAATCTTCCTCTGATCCACAAAGGTGATGACTGCTTGTGGTGGTGACTACCAGAGGTAGACTTTGGCCAGGATAACCTAGAGACCCCAGGGAACCACAATGGCTGAACCAGCAAAACTCTGAAAAAGTGGAAATGATGTTGGGGCCCGCACAACCAGCGAAAAGAGGCCATCTAAATTTCAAAGTAAGTATCAGTAAACAGGCAGCAATAACCATACGTGGAGCACTGGCGACTGAGCTTCTTCATTTATGTTGTGTTTCACTTTTGAAGGTCCGAAACAATGCCACCACGTAGGCGCAGATGATGAGGACGGGCGACATTAAGCAGTGTACTTGTATCATGGCGGCCCCAAGAGGAAAAAGACGTAAAAACGTTAGTCGAAAAAGCTTTATAACAACTTCGTTTAAGCTGAACAATCTAATAAAGACATCAATTATTCATACCAAGGTTTTATGATGATCAATTTCAAAAAAATCGTCCGCTTCAGTTCAATACGGTGGTGGAGCACCTCGCTCCTGCCGTTTCTGCAAAACTCGCGGCGCAGTTACGTGCACGAATCCGATCAGTGAGTGTTTGGATGGCTACCTATGGGGACAGTGTCATTAACAATGTCACAGTAATCATGAGCAACCTAAATGGGTTAAAATCGAGCACTCATGCTTATGGAAAAAAGCTTTGAAAAACGTCACTTAATAATCCGATCTGACGGTTAGTCAGCATGACAGCCGTTAGATTGTGCTGTTTTCAAATTGTTTTTTTGCACTAATATTCACTGATTAGGCTATGATTTTGTCAACATGTGTCTTTTTAGACCTCTGCTTTACTAATTTCTAGTGAAAGCAGGTGGAGATTTCCCAATGTGTTAGTAGCCCATTAGAATCCATTGCAGACTATGAACTGTCTAGATTTCCTTTCAATTGGCTCTATATGACTCATATTTTTTTCTCGTGCAGAAACCTTGTTTGTCATGGATTTCTGAAAGCACGTAAGAACGAATTCAGCAGTTGACCATTTTTCCTCATTGAACAGTGAAAACCAAATACGCCTGTCATTACGTCTTTACATGCTCCTACCACCAATCTACTGCATGTGAAAAATTTGACCGTCTGTTGTTATCCCTAAGTCTCGCCTGCTTCTTAAACCGGTAGCTTTAAGAGTTGCAGTTTTTCTGTGAGAATTGTATTGTTAGGAACCTTCGATTCATATTTGACCACATTGTTATTGACCTACGACGTATTTTCTGTCCTTTGGTTTCAAGAATGATCTCATCGTTACTGTTGAGAGCTCTAATCTCGTTGTTTTTGCGTTTTTTTCTTATCTTCATATGATGATCATTCCTTCCATATTACTTTGACCGTCTGATTATCTCCACCGAAACCGTCTTAACATCGGATGAAGTCCATTTACGAAATTACCCTGTTGCCTCACATCCTCACAAATCGATCTATCCAACAACGATGATAGCCCTTCTAACGATCTTTGTGCAAAGTGATTTTTCATGATACAGTTATGTTTAACAAATCTGTACAGATGTTTTCACTCATTTCTCTGAATCGGTTTCTGGTAGTTATGGTTTCGCTTTTGTAGTAAATGACAAAAACCTCTTACGACACCATGTTTATAAACTGCATGGTACTTTCAGGTCACGTCCTTCTCCAGTTTTGGCACGAGTTTGATAACTTGTTAACATTGAGCAATTTCTGAGTCCTTCTTATTTTCAAACTCTATAGGTTGCAAGGAACGTAGTAGAACTTCATATTTCCACAACATTGCTTGGTCCAAATTTAATAACCGCGTATTCCTCCACAGTTTCTACATTTTTTTTCTCCCCAAAACAACGAATCAAAAATTACATATCATTTTAGACTCGGCCAAAGACTGTAAGCAAAGAAATTTAAACAAGTCGATTGTTTTACTTACTTGGATACTTGGATGGCTGGTTTTTTTTCCTAAAGGAAACGCTGGACCCCTTCTCAGCCTGAGAGACCCCGCCAGGCGGATGATTCCCATCGCTGTCCCTCGCCACCCGACACCCGGGCACACCTCTGGGCGACGATAAGGAGGTAAACCGTTGTATTTTACTGCTGAGGTTAGATGACGGTCGGTTTCAAAATTATCGTTTTAGATTTTCTTCTTTTTTTTTCTCAGTTTTGCAAGTTTTAATTGAGAACCTCCCTTCCAGCCTCCTTGAAATTCTATACAAATAGGTAATGGATGTTTGCTATTTGGAGCTAGCACGTCTATACTATTTTCAACTTTTCATTTCACACCGTTCGTCATCACACGTTAAGCGAGTTCCAGTACTTCTCGCATCTGATTCGTTACCTTGCATTCGTCATCCAGGAAAACCTTTGGATTTCTGGATTCGGACGGCTCTTTTTTAAGAATATGCGACTCTTCTCCACAAATGTCGTTGAATTCCAATTAATTCCAATTAAGTCCAATTCCGGTTTTCCTTCAAACTGTAGGATAGGTGTTCTTGGGTGTTTCCAGATCTTTTCCAGAGGCAGACATCTCGACTATGGATTAGAGAGAGCCATAACAGAGCAGTCTGCAAAAACGTGCGCCACTGCTCTGCAAGTCGCTTATTACCATTAGTACTGAACAATTTTCATTCAGAATGTTTCCTTTCCAAGCACGACGTTGCCCTTCTATATTAAACTGAAGTTGCCCGATAACCTCTTCCTAAATTATATGGCATATATATCTGATATGTGGGAATAATTTATAAAAAAAAACCCTCTCGGCGTTGATCAATCCCTCAGAGATGCGTCATGCATTCGACTTTATTCAGCAACGTTGGAGGTGATTGAATGCATATCTGGGCTTTACAACGACTCGTGGTGGCCTACTGATGTATCGAACTAGTGCTGCTATCCTCTCAAACAAGTCTAGCACCAATTTGGAAAATCTGGAGGGATGGAAGGCTTGGTTTGCCATGGGCACGGGAATCGATTCCACTTCTGTGCTGCAGGGCGCCTCCGACCACTACGCCACACGCGCCTTTTGGGAATAAATAACCGGTTGTTAGAAGAAAACAATTTTAAGTTCCGGATAAAATAAAGTTAAAAAGATTGGGATATTGCACAAATAAAGGGTTAAAAAAGATTGTCAAGTTTCCGGTCGACCAAGAAACATCATGTGACCTGGGAAACTGCCGGAGAAGCTCGGGTGACATCAGCGTGGTTAGGGGTTGTATAAAAAGGCAGAGCTGGAGGCGCTACTTCATCCGTGTTATGCTCCGCTCAACTAGATTTATCTCAAAACCACCAACATCGCATAAAAAAATGACTGATGTAGACGCGTAGTTCGGATCGTCCTAGCTCTGATGAAGACGAGAACCCCAAAATGTTAACCATGAAAAAAAGGATAAAGCTTCCGGCGTTGGTCAATCCTTGAGGGATGCGGCATGCATTTCACTTCATTAAGCATCGTTTCGAGGTGATTGAATGCATATCTTGCCTTTGCAAAGACTCGCGTTGGCCTACCAATGTATCGAGCCATTGCTGCTATTCTCCTAGGCGGATGCGGTATCAATTTGCCGACCCCGGAGGGATGGAACATTTGGAGGGCCAGGGGAGCGTGGGAATCGATTCCATGTGTATTGCAGGACGCCACCGACCACTGCGCTACAAGCGCCCGTACCGTTAGCCATGGTAATGATGTATTATAATCTCTACTGAGCTCGTAAATAAATCAAGATATTTCTTACCTATGCTGAGCCACAATGAAATTCGGATTTGAATGGTTGCCAATTTTTTTTGGAATAGGTTCGTCTACAAATGCTCTTAGCCAGAAAATGGATCCTAATATAAATAACAACAAAATTGGTCTTAATCAACTTCGATAATAAACACCACACAACTTGTCATCGAAGTTTTCTTACCGTGAAAGACGTTCTTTAATGACCAGAAAACATCGAAGTGCTTTGCTGTCATTTTCTGCCTAATCGGTACCAACAGCAGACTGAAAGACTGACTGAGAAAAAGCAAAGCAAGGCCGCAGAGTTAATATGGCGGCTAACAAGCCAGACGTTGGTTAGGTTAGCCGAGGATTCGAAGCCCACCTGAGGTTCCGAGTTTTGCTCATGTCTTAGCATCCTTGCGTTTGTAGAAGCCATCAAATGCTTTAAAATCAGCCACTAAAACTGGCGCAATCATAACGAATTTGTTATATTCCGAAGGGTTTTCGACCTTAGAAAGACACCTTGGAATGAGCAGTGATTTCCAATGGGTTTTTTGCGAGTATTGACATCCACTTGTAATATTCCTTCATTTCTTCCGCCGCAAAAAATATCCGTGACTCCAGCGCTAAGCCGATAAACGGAAATATTGACGTCATGACTGCATTAGGGTGTGGCCTGCATGTTTTCGACATGGATGAAGACCCAGGCCGCTGGAGCCGCTGCGAAAAAGGACCACTTCGGAGAACTCGTCTCAGCCGACAAACGAACTCTTTGGAAACCAGCTCTAGTGGAACTCGCCGACAAAACGGAGAAGTGCTGGAAAAATCCTGCTGCCTACAGGACGGTTCGTCTTCGCATAAGGTACGCGGCACCCGTGTCTCCACATCATTTCATTTTATATCAGGAAAATCTCGTTAGATATTACAGCTTTTCTTGAATCTTCCGTGTTTTTTTTACATATGATTTAATTGGGCGAAAAATTTTCGTCTTCAAAATATCAGTGTGAAAAAGAACATGAAATCGCATTTTTCGATCCCATAGCCACCCATTAGCGATCAACGCCTCGAATATTCACATGATTTGTGCGGTATTGTAAGTTTCAAAACATCGTTTTCACGAACGGCGAAGAAATACTCGTTGATAGGTTTTCAACGTTTTTAAGAGCTGAGTGTAGTTAAGGCAATGATATTCTAATAACTTTACAAAGCAAGGCAAATTTGGCATAGATCTATGAGCCCAACACATCCATAAGGAGCTTTAATCTAACACTCCTCGGACGCTATCTGCTATAACCCCAGTATCCAAGCTTACTCACATTAAGCGGAAGTATAGATCAGCACGCTGAGAAAGGAGAAAATCCAGATGAAAGCCTAGTGAAAGCTGAACGTGAGGTAACGAAATCCACCATTAGATAATCCTGTAATTTTCATTTTTGCTTTGCAGTGGGGTATTTTCTTCGCACTTTCTTTTGATGAGGAATAGTTTCCTTTGGTTGAAAGAGGAAATATTGAAGAATAATATTAATGGAGGTTCAATGTATTTTGTTTCATTGATAAGCTAACACGAGGTTGTTACCAAGATTTATTCGGCTCTTAAGAAGATGGAGACGTCGAAAGGTTAACCGGATAATTATCAGGTAACTACCTCGTGAGAGCTTATCAGTGAAATAAGGTACACTGGTCATTCATACCGAGGTTAAATGAAAATCGGTTTACAATGGTACTCACAGAAGAATTCATCTCAGCTTTAAAGGATTTGGAAGGAAGCAGTTCAAGAAATAGAGTAAATTTCATATGAAATGGAAATATAATATGGTCCCTCGGTGTTTTCTTCAATAAGCAGACACGAGGCTGGTATTATAGAGTTTACAATACAATAAAAGTAAAGTATAATACGACCTGAAGTAATTTCCTTAGACGCTTCTACTAATGCCAAAATATGAAGGCGTAATGAAAGGAATATTTGGTCACAGTTTTCCAGCAGTAGATCTCCTCTACGTAGCCAGCATTTGATGACGTTTGATTCAAAGTAGAAACTGACGAATCTGGCGATGTGCCAGTCAAAACAGTAAGGGCGTCATAGCAATTATCCTGCATTAGAACATAATGGCTGAGTCCTTTTCTGAATGCAGCGAGTGGCAATTATTACCTGGCCGTTCAACAACCGTCTTATTCCGATTCGTCAGCCACTCAACTGGTCATCCACACGTCTACTACGGTCGGACATAACCTTCTCTCGTAGGAGAAACAACTCCCAGTGAGCTAACCTCCTGAATTCGAATCCTTTATTCACTGACCTTCATATCACTCTAGGTACACTGATGGCTTTACTCACACACCTTTGTGCAGCTTAAAAAATTGAAATGAAGCGCCATCCTTCGAACGCACATCAATGGCTATTTTGGAGGAGTTTTCGTAGCAAACTTAAAAACGAATTGTTTGCGGTCTCTATAAGACTAGGACCAATAATCGAATTTATGACAAAACTGTGAGGCCGTGCTAAGCAGTTTATTTTTTCTTAGATTTTCTCGTCTTCCAATTCAATTCCAAGTAGTGGTTCGAAATTAGATGATGAACAACTGAACGACCTTGATTTTTTCGTTTTGAGCTGTGTTACCAGTGAGTGCTGTTCACATGGTAGTCCAATAATGGACTTTTCAAATATCCTTATCATTAATTTTTAGAATTCAGTTAACACATTCACCTAAGCCTTAATTTACTCCATACTACCGTACACATTGCAGCATGTTGTCTGTCAATGAACGAATGGAGACCATGGAAGACAAACTGCTTCTTGCTAGCAGAGGGTGAGTAAACATTTCTACCTTTTTAACCTAAACTTTCAATTTTATTTTAACCTTATGTATTTTTGTTACAGAACAAATATTGAATTGCGCTCTTGTTACACTCTCATTTTATTCTGATGAAATTACTCTGTCAAGTGTGAATCCACGATCTAACACTAGTTCAACAGTTTCTGGATTCTCACGACCGACATTCTATTAACCTCGTCACTGACGGGACAGTTCTTTATATTTTTGTTTATTAGACATGAGGTGTTATTCTATTTCTTTATTTATGCACAACTGGCGTTTTGGCGAATTTCGCCTTCCTCAGAATCTGGAAAGGTCATGTTGACCGCAATCTACCTAACCAAACACCTCAGTGACTAAGCAGAGAAAACACTAAACCAATACCAACCACCTGTTTGCCAAACAAGAATATGAAGAAGTTTTCCGATTATTAAATCATATTTCAAAGTCGCCTCCTAAAACCTCTTTTTCCCCTTGACGAGGGTTCTCGTCACTTTTTTTTAATCGAAAATGATGCCTTTCCTATAGCGAGTTGCCTTGCATGATGCTCAGTTGGGACCCTCAGATTACGAAAAGTGCTTTGTTCTTCTAGAACGTACTCTGAAGGAGAGATAAATCATGTGACATGACCGATTCATTAACTTGACACAATGCCATATTATTGTATCGTCTATATTTTTACTTGATGTAGGTGCGAGTTTCCATAGCAGCCAAATTTTCTTCGGACCAGGTACGCGTTAATAATCCATGATTTCGTCATAGTGTCTCGGCCGTATAGTCTTGGCAAAACTCTCCTCAGCGGTAAATAGATATAGTGCTAATAAAATGTACTCATCAATTTTACATACCACACATTCGGTATGGACTTGCGTTATCGCAGCTTTTCATTTTACCAGTTTTGGATCTCAATATTCTTATCGAAGTTACACTAATATTGCTTCTGAATATAATCGTAAAAAGTATTGTAAAAGTCTGGAGTTCCATTAGAAGTGGAGCGCTTCATAAAGATTCAACTTTTTGGCACCCCGTCGCTTATTATTGAAGAAAAAGAATTGCACTATAACAACCCATTATTACAGAGGATGAAGCATATTGCTGCTTTGGATACTTCTCGCACATATTTTGGTAATCATAGCCCACTGAAAACGTGAAAGCAAAGGATAATGCCGTTGTTTTAATGGAAATATGGGCTAAATTCATTGCAAATGCGCATGCATGACACTCGCCGTCGGCTTTCGCTCATTTCTTCGCATGGGTCTAGTTATTGTCTCTTTATGCTTTTTCTTGAAGGAAGCACAATTGCTGAGAGTGCACAAAATCCGCCAGTTAGCACCGGACGTGCTCGAATGTTCTACGAAGTGCTTTCCGACTCTTTGGTTGCGGTCGCAGTTATAACTGCCACACATTACGTAACTTAATGTTTCTGAAAAATAAATCGATTGAATACCTTGAATTATTAAGCTAGCTTCAGGTTAATAAAAAAGGTTTATTTACCCAACGTTTCGACACTACGTTCCAGCGTTTTCTTTTCTAACATTGTCTCCGTGGCCATTTGCAACGTTTTTGTGAAACTCAGAGACTTCAGGTAAACAAGAAAATATTTAGATAGCAAAGATTTCTTTATTCCTAGAACACACCCCAATATTTCTGATCGGATGTAGAGGAATTATCGTATATACTGTAGCAGATTCAATTGCCGTCTGATGCTTGAAACGTGGCGGCTCCTCATAGTGCTGTAAAGCAAAATCGTAAGTAGAAGCAGTAGAAACTAAAAAGTGGGAAAATTGCTGACCATATGAGCATTTGCACAGCAAGAATTCACCTTATCTGCTGGAGAGTAGATTCTTAACCAGTCTAGCAAGTTGGTGGTGCGCCAATGTGAAAGCGATAAGCGCTTCAAATCTCACTTTAGAACAACGGACAATGTGCTGTATGTGTGAGGAAACCTTGATTTTTACTCACGTAACATGAGCTATTGAACGCTCGATAATGATCTGATTAGCAAACATCGTTAAGGAGCTGGAATAAAAATCAACTGAAATTCAAATTCCTTCTTTGCTCCGCAATCTGCGACCTATAGCTCCCAGTTTAGAGAAGCCACCGCGAAATTGTACTTCTGCAGTTCGAGATGGAATCATAAATATAAACACTCCAGCTTTAGAATAAGCGTCTGTGGAGTTAGAAGCAGTGAGCTGCAAGCAGTTCTTCCAATCCGCATAAAAGTTTCTGTTCACAAGGAAAGAAAGAGGTGATGTTTCCGGCTATACGCGACAACGCTGAGGTTTATGTGATTCATGTGCAGGTTTCGTTTTGAAATCCCATTGCCAGATTGGTTGAGCTTCATAGAAGGTTCTTGATATTTTCGATGAAGCAGCATTCGGATGAAGCACGTTTTCTTTTTCAGTGTAGAATGAAGGTTGGTATAGAGGATACAGCCAAACCGATGTTTGCTTTCCTATTATTTTCGGGTCAATCCTTGGAGAGGTAGAAGAAACAGCCAGCACATCTTGACTAATGTAGTTATACGTAATAGACACAGTGTTAAAGCTTGACCTACTTCCCATACTTGTCAACTGGACTTTCTTAATAAGCTGTTTCTGTATAAAGAGGGTTCCTTGTTCTTATCTTTAAATATTCGTTCTTTCGTTTTTGCACCGTACCGGCGTTTTAGCCTAATTTGTGAGAGAATAGATTTTTCGCCCGGAGTAAATGGGTGGTATGGTCTGGTACAAAAAAATGGCACTGTGGAAGGGTGAAAGGCTTTCATCTTTCGGTTCTGTAATCCTTGAACTTCTTCTTGTTTAAATTTTTTCTTCGTTTTTTTTTGCGGTAAGGCTTTTGACGCATCACAATTTCAGACTTTTACGAGAAAAAGTAATTCGGATCCTCACAGTCAGTCCATTTTTTGATGATTGAAATTGCGAGAAAACACTGATTTTTCTTTGCCATGAACAGACAATCAGAGCTTAAATTTTTACTTAGGCTATGTACAAATTTTTGAATAAGATAGAGGTGTATTTCAATGAGGTCACCGTTTATTTCCACTTTATTTTGTTCATTCTGTCCTTAGTTGAGAGCCTACTACATCCACCGAGGAAGAGTCGCTGATCAGAGTAGCATATGGTTGACCACTTTTCTACTGGCTTTCCACTTACTCTGTGGTAGACCCACTAGTTTTATGCTCGCCTACACTAGCGAATCCTCTTTGAAACGAATAAAACTTACGAACTTACTGATCTTACTGATACTCTACTGATACTGGTTTTTACAACTACTATTTACTTCATTCCGCTTGCAGTAGTTCTTTGAGGTCAGACATTTGCCACAATGAAACATTTTTATACTTCTTACTAAATTCTTCGTATTGGTCAGAACTGTAAAGATTTAAAGGACTTAAGAGATTCCTTTGTCTTCTTTCATGGAGGTATCATTCTAGGAGCTCGTTTAGATCGTGACCGTCGTCATAGCAACGGCTGACGATAACTTATTCTCGACGCGTTAGCCAGATGTACAGTTGATCACATTTTTTCACTTGTAGACTTTGTCTTTTATCCCTCTTCTTTTCCTAGGTATCCATATCATATATCTTCAAGGTCACCTCTTTTTTTTCCAACATCATATTACATTTTATTTTATTTATTATCTTCTTTTTCCCCTGTCCTTTCGTATGCGCACACTTTTGCTCAGTTATCTATGGATGACATTTGCAAGCATTGTTGCTGGAAATGTTCCTAAAAATAACTGCGACATATGAAATACAGTGCGCTGGCACATAAGCAATGCCCTGACGTGCCGAATTACATATACTTGAGTGGTCCTGTTCCATGAATAAAATCAAGCGACAAACACTTGCCATCTCTTTTCGATCTAAGGGAAATTTCCTACTTTGTGATTAGGTTTCAGCAAGACGGTGATGATTCAAAGCACTGGCCTTCTTTTAATTATGCTTCCGAAATGTCGAGCTCATTCCACCCTTGAAAGTTTTCACCGGGATAACTCTAGCTGTCAGTCACAGCTTAACACGTAAGAACACCTTCCAGCCACATCATGTGGACTTCATTGTGGGAACTTGATCCTTTTGCACCAATTTAGGAAATGTGGTGAGAAATTTGAAGCAAACGCTTTTGCATGGTCTTACAGACATTTGTTTAAAAATTTTGCTTGTTGTGTTTCAACGTGGTGTCAAAGATGGTTCGCATTCGAATCATTTATGCAACGAAATGTCACAGTGAAGGACATTACCATCACTAATCCTCTAAGAATTCATTCTCTTCTAAATAGTAAAAAAATGAGCAAATGTTCTTTCTAATGGAGCTTTTGGTTATTGGCGTAGCACCTCGGTGCTCCTCTAACGTTTGTCGTTTGCTCTAATGGAGCACAACGTTCTCCTCACTAATCACTGATTGATTAACCCAGGGGATAAATATGAAGAGAGATAAACCCGGAAGCCCTTATCGTTTTTAGTGGAGCCGGAAAGAGATGCGAAGCAATGGAAAAGTACGAAAAACTTGGAAAAATCGGTGAAGGATCGTATGGGGTCGTCTACAAGTGTAGAAATCGAGATAATGGACAGGTGAGTTCAACAAGATAAGTGAGAAATGTTTCCTGTGAAACCCATTCTTTTTCTATGCTTTCCTAAAAGCGAGGTCCCACTGTTTCCTGTGAAACCCATTCTTTTTCTATGCTTTCCTAAAAACGAGGTCCTACAACTCATTGAACAGTTGACAGCGCAATTAATATTTCACATCTTTTTAATATTTAAGTTTCTTAATTCGACGAACGTATTTTTAGCACGATAATGCGTAGAGGGCGCGTGTGGTGCAGTGGTCGGAGGCGCCCTGCAACACACACGTGGGATTGATTCCCGCGCCCGTAGCTCACCAAGCCCTCCATCCCTCAAGAGTCGGCAAATTGGTGCCAGGCTTGTCTGGGAGGATATCCGCACTGGCTCGATACATTGGTAGGCTACCGCCAGTCACTGTAAAGGCCAGATATGCATTCAGTCACTTCCAAGTGATGCTCAGTGAAATCGAATGCATGGCGCATCCCTCGGAGATTGATCAACGCCAAGAGCTTTAACCTTTCATCGTTTAATGCGTAGAGGATTTCTACTGCGTTAGGGCCTAAAGGCTTCTTTCTTTTTTTTCCTAAATTGAAAACCTTGACCATGTTTAAATTTTTATTTACTGCCTATTATTTTTTTCGTTGGTGTGTACTATTTGAAATACAGCAACAATTTGATGTCAAAGTATTTCCAAAACGCAGAACCCATAGCCAGGTTCGAACCCGTAACCACGCATTCAGGAGGCTAACATGTTACCCACTCCACCACCGACGACGTTGTTATGCCTTTCTCCCTGCTGGTTTTACCCTAACGATGATCCAGACTAACGGAATTCAATGGCGATTTGTGCTCCTCAGACCACTCTCATTAATGGGTTATTCTTCATAGCACCGTTAGGGTAAAAAGCCGTCTGAAAGCAATACATTATACGGGCCCCGGTGCTGCAGTGGTTAACACGCAATCTGCCGGAAAGGGTAATCACTGAGTTGAAGCTAGATTGTGGTTGCGAGCTTGCAAATATCTCAGCATCAGGTTTTAATAACCGCCATCATTTGAGCATTGCAAGGCGAGAGTGTTTTCGAAAAGAAAAATTAGGCAAATGGAGAAAATTCGCTTGCCTTAGTTTGCCATTTCATGGTAGTGCTTCGTAAGCATTTAGGCGTTGTGAAAAGGTGCTTCATTTCTCTGAAAACGGCTTTTGTTCGAAACTTATTCAAATGCTTTTATTCTTCATCTCGTTTAACTGCATTTTGAATCGTTAGAAGGACGACAACTGCTAAATCATGGAGTTTTCATTTTAGAATGTTTGTGTATGTCCTACCTACTATCCTACAGTACTTAACAGATGATTAATATTTAAAAGATGATAGATCAATAGATGGCTCTTTTCATAAGACGATTTTCAGATCGTCGCCATAAAGAAATTTGTCGAAACAGAAGACGATCCACAAATTAAAAAGATTGCTTTAAGGGAAATTCGAATGTTGAAGGTAAGCAAGTCAAGCACTGTGGTTTTTTTAGAAATCATATTCTACACGATACGGCTTCACTGTTGATCCCAAAACGAGGTTAATCAATATATATGGTTTCCACAGAAAGAAACTCTTTGAAAATCAATTTTTTGTGGACATTGAATAATTGTGTATGAACGGAAAACACATTCATGAACGAAAAAAAAAACGTTTATTAACACCGATGTAAACCACGACTGTTGATAATTAAATGGCGACATTTTTATGAAAACCTAATTCGTAAATACATGTAAATTAAAAATGAATACATCATGACTTCAAAACGATCTGAACATTGCAGCAATTGAAGCATCCAAATCTCGTTACATTGTTGGAGGTCTTCAAACGGAATCGCAAACTTCATCTGGTTTTCGAGCACTGTGACCGCACTGTACTGCACGATCTGGAGAAGAACCCGAATGGGTGAATCACTTATGGTTAACATCTGTTTACTATAGATAAAGAGATTCGAGGAAACAATGCAGCCAGAGTCTAAACATAGGATTTGTCAGAAAATGACGCATTCAGTTATCCGGGAAAATTTAGTGAAATGGAGGCAATTGCGATGATATGTCGGAGTGCATTTTGATTTAATAAGTATGAATACTTAGGAATTGCTGCCGAGACTGACGTTGGTGTAGAAAACTTAGCGTTGTACTTATAGTAAGGGATGACGCCTCAAAAACTCAGAAAATTAGAAACCTGCTAGACGCAATATTCGAAAAAAATAAGCCAAAAATTGCCAAAATGGACCAGGCAGCACATACCTCACCCTAACTTTTATTATGACCACTGCGCTATCCCGGTTGAACTCGACCCTCTTTCATGACAAATAGCACTCCGAGCCTAGTTTTGGCTCGTTAGTGGACTTCGTTTAAGTCGTCAGCAAGTCAACTAATCTCTGTGAGTAGATAACAGTCTTCGGTTTTCAACAACTGAAAACATGCGGAGTTGAAGACCTCACAGGGTAATTGAGGCGAGTTCTCTATAGCGATAGATATGTCATTATTCACCACATCTTATTATGGTTCTTCAATCAACCTTACTACTCTCAACATTTGCGAGTGTTTCGAAACCTACTTTTAGTGTAATTTGGTACTTCTTTATCGGGCAATTGCACATAATGACTATGATTTCTGATATCAAGTGAAAGTGGAATGACAGCCTATTGTTATGAAACTGCACCGAAACGTCGAATTTCAGTGATCCGAATACACTTAGCTTGTCCAACTTCGTCTGAGAGACAGCTTTTTATGAATTACTAAATGTAGAAAATAGCCTTCTCGAACAGACGGCTGATGCACCATACGCATTGGGTAGGCTATTAAACGAATGCAAAATGTCTATCAAAAAACCCTTTGTGGGAAGATGAACCACTGAAAGAAAATGTGCTAAAGCCAATGCCCGTCATGAGGACTGGGTCGGCTGAAATGGTGGTCTCCTGACCATTTAAGAAACACAGCACAATTTTGAATTTTCTTAGTTAACACATTTATTTCCCAATCGAAGGACTGCTTCCATAGCTACCGTTGCAAACGAATGAAAAAATAAGCTGTAGCTTGTACAAGAGAAAAAATGCACAGTAAGTTCTCTAGGCTCTGCTAAGTAGCAATTTTATCTATGCTTTTCTAGACATAACTGTGTTTTAACGATGTTCCCATTAGATTTTAAATACATTAAACAAATCAGGCTAAGTTTCTTGTACAGCTGGAAAAATTTTTATACATTCTGTTTTAATCAAGTGCTCTTTCAGTGTGCCCGATGAAATGACGAAGAAAATCACGTGGCAGTTGTTGGAGGCATTGCGATTTTGCCATTCACATAAGTGCATACATAGGTGAGTGACAGCGCATTTGAAATTCAACTACTCGGCAAAAAAGAAAAAGTAGAACAGTTTCTGTTTCTTTCCGTATTCATGAGGGTGATAACATAGAGATATAAAACATATAACTACCTGAGAGAGAAGAGAAACGAAGGACCTGCATGATGCGGTGGTGAACGCGTTATTTCCCGGAAAAGACAATAGCGCGTTCGTTCCCTACCGCACACACCTGCGGTCCGGAGTTTCGGAAATATCTCAGTCTCATTGAAGTTATATTTCGCAACATACCCTGTCATTAAAAAGAGTACGCAATAGGTAATAACTTAAAATTGTAACTGCCACGACCGACTTTCTATTAACCTCGGCATTCATCAAGTGATTTTCTTCGTATTTTTGTTGAGCAAACCCGAGGTGTTACTATTCTTTGTTCACGATTAAGCTGACGTTTCGGCGGATTTCGCCTTTTTCAGAGCCTGGAAAGGTCAAGTTGATAGCAATCCACTCGGCCAGACGCCAAACATAACCAAACAAAGAAACTCCAAACCAAGATTTCAGTCACTTTGAACACAGCTTTGCACACTCACCGCTTTCTATGAGGTTCCACTAAGTATGTCACGTAGAGACCAACCGCACAGAAATCACGTGGAAGTATAATGTGTCCCTCACATCCGAACCGAAAACTAAACCACGAATGGGCCAAAATGGCAAGGGCTGCTGGTTTGAAACCATCAGTTATCTCTCAGCTTAAAGTTGCCTTACCAACATGCCCCGTCTTGTACTTACTTATAAAAACTCATAAGTTAGTATCCAGCGATGATCTTGCGTCTACCGATCCATCACTATTTAAGGTTAGACCTATCATTAGCTGTGTAGACGGGCCAACGGACAGGATAACATGGTTTTTAACCCTAATATTTAACCAGTTGTTGAAACACATTCCAGCCCATCTTACGAATACCCAGATGTTTCTGGATCGTCTACGTACTGCGCAGCCCAACAGCGCGTGCGTGATGGAGTCCTTCGACGTTACCGCCCTTTATACAAACGTGTCGAATGACTTCACAATGCAAGCCATATTCGAACTCCTTACACAACACGAAGGAGAAATAAACATGTATGGCTTCAGGATAGAGCACCTGATGGCACTCTTAAAAGAATGCTTGGGCTGCTCAATCTTCAGATGGTCTGGAAAGTACTACGCTCAAATAAGAGGGTTGGCAATGGGACAACGACTGGCTCCAAGCCTTGCCATTGCATTTATGTCTAAGGTGGAAGCACCGGTGACTGATCTCGGGCCGCTACTCTACTGTAGGTATGTAGACGACTGCTTTGTCCTTTGCTCAACACAAGAGGAAATGGACAAATGCTTCGAATTGTTAAACGCACAGTCAGAGTATATCAAGTTCACCCGAGAAAAGCCGAAAGAAAAATGGCTTCCATTTTTGAACGTACAAATTCACCTATCAGAAAATGGCTACATTACAAAGTGGTACCGAAAGCCAAGTAGTAAAAATATATTGGTTCATTACCTCTCCTCTCACCCCTCTCACACGAAAAGGGCGCTTATAAGAAACATGTTTCGAACGGCAACCAACGTGTGCACGAGAAGAGAGCAGAGAGAGGAGTCCCGGAACTTGGCACGACAAATAGCCATCTCTAATGGCTACGAAACTGTAGCTCAGAATAGGCGTAGAGGAAATCCTAGGCACCCAAACGACAGTTCTAGCGATAAAAAGGTTTCGCTTATCCTACACTTCATCTCAAATGATATAAGTACAGCTATAAAACGCTGCTTGAGAAGGACGGGTTTAGAATTTATCCTACCCTTCATTTCAAATGATATAAGTACAGCTATAAAACGCTGCTTGAGAAGAGCGGGCTTAGAGAATTCGGTACGCGTAGTTGAAATACCACCGAGTAATCTTAAGCGCCAGCTAGTTCGTAACCGCCTATATGACCGTCTATGTGCAACTCAAAATTCCATAATTTGCCCCAGTGGTAGAGACGATGATTGCATGAGCTCGGGTATAGTTTATCTGACCTCCTGTAAGACGTGTGGTGACGAATACATTGGCGAAACGAGTAGACCCCTCTGTGTCCGCATGAAAGAACACCTAGCCGGCAAAAATAGACCAAATACCCCGCTGGGCACGCATAGGACCCAGAGACATAACGGGGACGACTTCGAAGTATGTGTCACGATCCTCGCACGCGAATCAAGAACACAGGCGCGAAGAACTCTCGAGGCACTCTGGATTAATTCCAGAAATCCGAAAATGAACCACAGGGAAGAATGCCTCATTATCACGCGTGATATAGGGCAGTATATAAAACTGCTTTTCTGATGTGAGGGGCACATTATACTTCCACGTGATTTCTGTGCGGTTGGTCTCTACGTGACATACTTAGTGGAAACCTCATAGAAAGCGGTGAGTGTGCAAAGCTGTGTTCAAAGTGATTGAAATCTTGGTTTGGAGTTTCTTTGTTTGGTTATGGAGGCGTCTGGCCGGGTGGGTTGCTATCAACTTGACCTTTCCAGGCTCTGAAGAAGGCGAAATCCGCCGAAACGTCAGCTTAATCGTGAACAAAGAATAGTAACACCTCGCGTTTGCTCAACAAAAATACGAAGAAAATCACTTAAAATTGTGATATAAAACATTTGTATCGCTGAAGATAAATCGTTTAGAGATGTTAAACCGGAAAATATTTTGCTCACGAAGAATGACGTGGTCAAGTTGGCTGATTTTGGCTTTGCACGAATTATTAGTGAGATTTAAAGATATTTATTTCATACGTTTACTGTTTGTTATTTTTCTCAGTGATATCGCATTTCACTAAATTTACTGCTTCGCAATGCTTTGCATCCAGTGTTTAACAAATTCGTGGCGACGTACCTCTATAGGAGTCATATGTAAAGGAGCATTGTGTGTGGCACGACCTGCAGGTCGTCTTTTTTTGATAGTTTACTTTGGAGCACAGAATCCTTCTTCTACAGTTTTCCCGATGAGGCGATAGTTTATCGAACACAGATACTGTGGTTGGCTTCGTCTGAGAAAAGCTCTACTCTGATCATAGAAATACATTAAAAGCTTTTTCTTGAACGAGAATGGCAACTCGATTGTAAATTTACTGTTATTTCAATTCTATGGGTGGGTGTGAAATGTGTAGAAATAGACCAAGCATAGCCTATAAAAGTCTTACAAATGAAACGATGCGCCAGCGATGAGTTCGTGAAACGGGCCATATGTCCAACGTCTCTCACCATTCCTTTGATGTTCATAACCCCTGGAGTCCTGTGGTTATCGGAAAACTGCCGTCAATTATCAGAAAACTTCCGCGTTCGTTAAAGGCTGGAAATTATGCGTGGCCTCACGTGGTACCAAGAAAAAATTGATCGTCATCGCGAATATGTTAACAAAATATCATATTATTCCTAACAAAATAGTGTAGTGGTAGCAGTAATGTAATGTTGTTGGTTCAGTGCGTATTAGCATTTCGCGCTCCCAGTTGTTGAGACGTTCTTTCATCTCGCCCTAAAGGACAAAATCTGGTCATTTTCAGATCCACAAGAGATGTACACAGATTACGTAGCAACGCGATGGTATCGAAGTCCTGGTGAGTACTCATTGGCGTTTCAGAGAACCAGTGTGCTATCAAGAAACTTACTTAAATATCTGAATACCCTTCTTCATAAATCACGCCAAATTGTGCAAAGTTCAGCAAAATTTACATTTAATTGGGAATTTACTGGTTAGGATAGGTTTTCCTTTGCTGGACTCTTAAAACTTGTGCTAGAGCTTTCATATTGTCAACAACTAATTAATCTCATCTCAGTTTTTCTTCCTGTCTTTTGATTATTTTTATTTTAGAGAAGAAGAACCCATATTTCAGCACATTCTTGTGAGATATTGATTTTTCTGTGGCCAATATGATGTTTTTCGTTTTAGACATGAAAGTAGTAATCGGTGGCAAAAATTACCGTCATCTCGCATTCTAAGCCATTAACTAAAATTCCTTTACTGTGATTCCCATTTCTTATTCTTTATATCATATTTTCGTTAATTACCGATCGATATTTTCGCGTTTTCTCAATTTATGCTTCCTCCTATTTTTTCATATTTTCTCGCTTTTCAAACTTTCGCGGGCGGGTTTTCCTCTGTCACCTCTATCACTTGTCTTCTTGGATTGTCGATTCGAGTATGCGGGAGTAAATCTTTCATTTCTTCCCATTGTGTACAAAAGTAGCCATGTGAGTTTTGCTCCGTCTAGGTGTTCGTTGAACATCACATCTTTCTTCTAGGATTTTCCTGATGAGATCTATCAGGTACGCAGGTGATTTCCCTCAGTAACGGCTCTTGTCCATCGGTTGTCATTTATACGCACTACATGTCCGACCCACCTTATCCCGACAGTTAGATATATTGAACGGCGTCTTTGATTTTTGATCGTTAACGTTGGATATTTGCTTCGTTTCCCTCACTTATGTGACACGGGATTCTCCTAGCACCATCCTTTCGACCGCGCATTCAATATCGTTGAGTCATCTTTCATCCTGCTTATGCAGCGACTAGGTTTCTGACGGATTCGTTAAGCCAGGAAGAATCGGGAGTTCGCAGAGGTGGGCATGGAGTCGGGCGTTCTTTGTTCACCTAACGACATCCTCGATGCTCTTGAAAGTTCCCAAAGCGCTCGCTTACTTCGGCTCAACTATTGAGCTAAGTCGTTCATTATGCTGCCTTCTCCACCTATACAGACATATTTAGAGCAACACTCTTACCGCTGAGCGTGAATGGTGCAAACGAAAACAATCCATTTCAACTTAACATTGTTTTTGTGAGATTTCGTCGAGGACCAATCTTTCCACAGGTTTTATCAAAATCGGCAAGCATTCGTTGCGCTTTGCGTTACAGGAACGATGTCATCAGCAAAGCGAAGGCAGTGTAATTACCGACCATCGATCTTCACTCCCATGTTGTCTCATTCCAGTGTCCCGCTAACATGAAGACGTTGAATGTACTATAGTATTCCTCGTTGATGTTGTCGAAAATGGCATCGCTCCAACAATCGACTAATGTATAGAATATATACCAGCTTATGTTGGTTTTGGGACCTCGTTTTTTGAATTTCGCGGCTTATTCTCCTTTTCGTGAAAAATGAAACCTTGGACGAACGAGGCGATGGTCATATCTCTTGTAGAATTTTGGGACAAAAGCGACTAAGCAAAAGTTTAGATTTACTATGACGTGGTCTATTTCGTGATCGTACTCTCCACTGGTAGACTCCCACATCCACCCTTGATAGTGGGACTTCTGAAATTACGAGTTATCATGAACGGCCTTGGTCGCCATGAAGAACTCAGAGATCCGCTCACGCTATTCGTCCCATTCTAATTGGTGAGTTCCAATTTGACCGCCTTTTTTGTGTAATCTTAGTGTCAGAACTAATTATGACCTTAAATAATGCATGGTCTTCCATGTAGAACTTCTCCAACTTCATACTGAACGGTTTAACCTCGTCTTCCCCGCCGATGCGTGGGCGGCGAAACTTTTTCAAAACCAGTATTGATACGCACCTCTTTAAGCGTATATATCCGATTCGAGTTGTTAGTTGTTCGAATGAATCGGTTCATTTCCAAATTCTTGTTGCCGAAAGCTTCTACACCGCCAACTACTCTATTGTCACATATTCCGAATAACACTTCTTCTTCGAAGTCATAGACGGTGTGGGTGGCGTGGTCACATCTCGGCCATACCGATGACATCGTACCTTATCCTTCTTGCTTGCATCAACACGTTTTCTATTAAAGACTCAGATGCTGGTGTGCCTGCATTGTAGGCGCAGATCGTCACCTTAGTCCTTCGCTACTTAGACAGCTTTGAATAGCCCTGAGAGTTCAGCAGCCTCTCCGTACTCGTCCTTTCCTACCCTGCCAAATCTGGAGCTGTTTCGGGGTCAGGTGATTGAGGCCCATTCCTTTTAGTGTGTTTATTTTTTTGATACCCAAGTATAGCTTGCTAACCTTTGAACATGGGTGCTAGGTACACTCACATGTATCTTAACAGAATCGACGAGGGAGCTTATTTGTTGCAGACGACTTCTAATTACCTCCTATATAGTTTCTTCTTACTTGATTGCAGAGTTTTGGCCGAATCGATTCGCAAGGTACAATCCACATATACGAGAACAGAATCATGCGCTAAATCCAACTGCGTCTCAGCGAAGCAGAGATCGCTTTTGGTCGGCGATGAACCCTCTATGCGCCACCTTTGGGCGGACCACTTTACCTAGCGATTAACCGGCTTGAGTTCTTTCTATAAGGGGAATCCATGTTCGACAAATATTAGTAATCTCATGGCTAACTTTTCATTTGTTGCTTACTATAATTTTGCACTGCAAAGTGTAATGCGAACTACACCCACAACGCTGCTGAGATAGTTGATATATTTATTTATATGATCTTGTAAACTGATCTTCTTAAGCTGACGCGAGCTTGGTACAGGTCTTCGCTGCCGTTGTCGTTGTTTTTGATGTTGTTGGTCGATGGTTGACGTTTTGGCGACTTCGCCTTCTCAGAGCCTGGACATATTTTATATTAAAATGTTTTTATTATTCGGTGAAAAAAAATTAAAGTATTAATGAAGATCAAACCTTAAAATGGACGCCATATTGAGCAGAAAGGCCACTCACCGTGATGTTACGTATGGGACGGGCCCACACGTAGTTCACGTGGGGTCGCAAGCAAGACACACCCTGGGGTCAAAATATTATTTTGAAATAGAGCGCCAGGTCACGCGTGATAGTGAGGCATTCGTCCTTCCGGTTCATCTTTGGATTTTTGAAATTTATCCAAAACGCCTCAAGAGTTTTGCGCGTTGATGTTTTTGATTCCTGCGCTAGGATCCGCACAGTCACTTCAAAATCATCGCCGTTGTGCTTTTGTGCCCTATGCGTACCTAGAGGGATGTTTAGACAGATTTTTTTTCTTCCTTTCCTTTTCTCCTGTACCCACATTTTTAGCTGTACGATACATGTTTTTGAAAAGTGCTTTTTTCATGTGTGAAGGATGAGAGGAGAGGCAGTGAACTAGAATGTTTTTACTACTTGGCTTGCGATACCATTTTGTTACATAGCCACTTATTGAGATCTTTATTTGGATGTTTAAGAATGGAAGCCAGTTCTCCGTAGGTTTTTCTCGTGTAAATTTTATATACTCTGACTGTCGGTTTAATAACTCAAAGCACTCATCCATCTGTTCTTTTGTGGAACAGACGATTGAGCAGTCGTCTATGTATCGGCAGTAGAGTAAGATCGAGAACTAGAGCTTCCACCTTAGACATGAAAGCTATGGCAAGACTTGGTGCTAAACGCTGCCCCATAGCCAAACCCTCTAATTTGTGTAAAATATTTTCCAGATCACCTAAAGATTGAACAACTAAGACACTGTTTTAAGAGAGTCATTAGTTGCGCAATCGACAAGCCGTACACTTTTATTTTCTTTTCATGCTCTACGAGCAACTCGAGAATGGCTTGCATTGCGGAGTCATTGGACACGTTGGTATAAAGTGACGTAACATCGAGTGACTCCATTACACGCGTGCTGTTTGGTTTCGCGCGCCATAGGTGGTCTAGAAATATTTTGGTGTTAGGTAGATGGGCTGGAATGAATTTTAGCAGCTGGGTTAGGCTAAGGTTTATGAACCACGTTATTCTATCCGTTGGCGCGGCTATACAACGAAAAATAGCCGTAAAAAAAACGTAGGGTGGTTTCCTAAAATAATGTTTCGCAGGTAAGTAAGATCTCTTTTAAGCAGCCCTTCATATCAAATGAAGTGAGTTGCGCCATTAAGAGATGCTTAAGAAAAAGTGGTCTTGAAAATTATGTAACGGTTATTGACATTCCACCCAATACCCTACGTCGTCAGTTAGTTCGAAACTGTCTTTATGATCGTTTGTGCAGCTCAGAAAAGTGTATGATCTGTCCTGACGGGAAAGGCGGGGATTGCATGCGCTCAGGTACAATATAGTTGATCTCTTGTAACGCATACGGTGAGGAATATATTGGGGAAACGGGTAGACCACTTTGTGTCCGCATAAAAGAACATCTAGATGGAAAAGCTAAAATCCGCCTAAACACCCCTCTAGGTGCGCATAGGGCACAAAAGCACAACGCCGATGATTTTGAAGTGACTGTGCGGATCCTAGCGCAGGAATTAAAAACATCAACGCACAAAACTCTTGAGGCGTTTTGGATAAATTTCAAAAATCCAAAGATGAATCGGAAAGACGAATGCCTCACTATCACGCGCGACCTGGCGCCCTATTTCAAAATGATATTTTGACCCCGGGGCGTGTCTTGCTTGCGACTCCACGTGAACTGCGTGTGGGTCCGTCTCATACGTAACATTACGGTGAGTGGCCTTTCTGTTCAATATGGCGTCTATTTTAAGGTTTGGTCTTCATTAATACTTTAATTTTTTTCACCGAATAATAAAAACATTCTAATATAAAATACATCCAGGCTCTGAGGAAGGCGAAGTCGCCAAGACGTCAGCCATCGACCAACGACGTGCAAAACAACGACAACGACAGCGAAGACCTGTATCAACCTCGCGTCAGCTTAAGAAGATCTGTTTATAAGATCATATAAATAAATATATCAACTATCTCTGCCGAGGTTTATAGAAAGTCGGTCTTTCGAGTTACTAAGAGATGCTGAGATATTTGCAAAACTCGGGTCCACAGGTGTCTACGGTGGGAAACGAAAGCGCTATTGTCCTTCCCGGGGAGCAACGCGTTCACCACCACACCATCCGGGTCCTTCGTTTCATCTGTCTCTCAGCAGGTTCTATCAATCCCTGCTACAGCAATCACCCATCGGCGAGATTGATCTGGAGGGCTCAAATCTGCATTGAACCCAGTTAGAATGAGGCTGCAGTTGAAATCACAGTGCTAACTTTTTATTTGCTGCCTACTATAATTTCTTACGGCAGAGTATAATGTGAAATACAACCACAGCAATGCTGAGATATTTGCATAGTCTCTCAATCACTGAAGCGTTTTAGGAGTTGGCATCCTCACTTTCTAATAAAAGATGTTTTCAAAAGCGCTTTGAGGGCACGTAATAGCATGGGAAGTAGAGTCTTTTGATAAATACATAGTATAAATTAAATTCCTAAGACTTCCAATACAATCACAGTGCCTGATGCTACAACCTATTCGCTGGGCAAAATTATCGCATAATAGATGATATCCTGCTTGTGTAGTTGCTCTGGTAGTTGAGATGTGACCACAATCTCACCAACTAAATGTGAAAAATAAGTCTTATAAGGTTTATAAAGCTGTAATTTTATTATGGTGGAGTAAAAGAATTTTCATCTCGCTGGTAAAACTTGCATGTTTGGTTGGTACCTTATTTCATTTAATAAAACGAGTTGTAAACTAAAGCCTGTGGCTTCCAGCTTAAAAAACGACTGACGCTTCCACATTAATTTTCAAGGCATATTCAGCTGTCTGTTATAGTTGAGGGGATCTACTGTTATCAAACCGTACGAATTATATATGATGCATAAGGTGTGATGAGATTCACACGGTTCACTAATTTTTTTAGAGTTGCTTGTCGGCGATACCCTCTACGGCTCTGCAGTGGATATTTGGGCAGCAGGATGTGTACTGGCTGAACTCATCGCCGGCGAAGCTCTCTGGCCTGGACGAAGCGATATCGATCAACTTTACCTCATCAGGAAAACCGTTGGTGAGTACTGAAGGCTGGTGGAATATCCGAGATCATCGGGAAAATATCCGAAATTTCATAAGTTTTACTGCGACTATGAAACGTAAGTGAGCGTGGCTCGCTTTTATTCTTTTCGCGTTCTTTTCTTCATTTTTCCTCGTCATGCATATTCATACAACTAGTCGAACTGCTAATTGACACTTGCTAGATTTCTAAGACCGACTTTCTATTAACCTCGACATTGGAATATGAATGCGTCGTTTTCTTGTTCAGCAATCGCGAGGTTTTTAAACAGCATACATTTACTTCCATAGAAAAACTACAATACAGCACTAGCTGACGTTTCGGCAGTATCGCCTTCTTCAGAGCCTGGAAGGGCATGCTGATATACAATCTACTAGGCCAAACACTTCAATAACACTTACAAAAAGACGAAAAACTCTTTGGTAATTACATGATCAACAGCTTCTCGAAAAACCCACCGCTTTTTTCGTGACTTCCAATGAGGAAGTTTAGAACAGCTGATTATAGTCGCATGTGGTTGACGACTGCACCATCCTACATCAGAAATTAATGCGAACATACAGGGTCAGGTCGCGTACGACCTCCGGGCATTCATTCCTGCTATTCAAGGGCAGCCCTTTGTGTATCCGTATGAAAGAACACATAGATGGCAAACGAAAGCTAGGACGAAGTACCCCACTAGGCACGCATAGGACACAAAGGCATAGCGGAGACGATTTTGAAGTGAAAGTCAATATCCTTGCACAGGAGTCTAAAACACCAGCGCGAAAACTTCTTGAGGCTTTTTGGATAAATGCCAAAAACCCTACAACGAATAGCAGGGATGAATGCCTGGAGATCATACGCGACCTGACCCCGCATGTTTGCATCAATTTCTGATGTGGGATGGTGCAGTCGTCAACCACATGCGACTATAATCAGCTGTTCTAAAAAGCGGTGGGTTTTTCGAGAAGCTGTTGATCATGTAATTACCAAAGAGTTTTTCGTCTTTTTGTAAGCGTCATTGAAGCCTTTGGCCTAGTAGATTGTATATCAGCATACCCTTCCAGGCTCTGAAGAAGGCGATACTGCCGAAACGTCAGCTAGCGTTGTATTGTATTGTTTTTTTATGGAAGTAAACGTATGCTGTTTAAAAACCTCGCGATTGCTGAACAAGAAAACGACACATTATAAGGAAAGTTGCACAAGTGTGTTGTACTCTCTGCGAATTCGACCATAGATGCTGTTCCTGTCCCTTTAAGAACTTTTATGGCCTGTGTGCATCGTTCTGCACGTTAGCTGGTGGTTGCCTGCAGCTCGTACAATTCCACGTTGGCGTATCAGTTTGAGTGTTTTTGGAGACAGGTCTCTGGTTGACTTTCGAACTCTCAGCTTTCATAACGCTAACGTGAAGATGTTGAATGAGCCGGTCGTATTCTTCGTCGATGTTATCGACAACGACATCTTCCCAACAGCCGACTAATGAATTGAAAAGTCCCAGCTTGCAGTGGCTCTGGGACTTCGTTTCTGGAATTTAGCGGCCTTTTCTGCTTTCCGCGAAAAATAGAATTTTTCTTTTCTATTTTTTTGCGAAAAATAGAATTTTTTGCACGAAGGAGACGGTGGTTCGATTCCGTGTAGAATTTTGGGACAACAGCGACATCGGTTAAGCAAAACTTCCTATTTACTATGATGTGGTCTATTTCGTTATCGTACTCTCCATTGGGGACTCCCACGCCCAGCGTTGAGGGTGGTCCTTCTGGAATTGCGAGTTACCGTGGATAATCTTGGTCGCTATGATAAGCTCAGGTAGCCGTTTACCCTGTTCGTTCCATTCTAATCCGTGGGTCCCAATGTGACGTTCTTCAGACGTTCTTCTTGCTCCAATCTTGGCGTTGAAATTTTCAATGATGACCTCGAAGAATGTGTGGTCATCTCTGTAGAACTTCTCCAAGTCCATATAGCACGCTTCGACTTCTTCTTCGTCATAACTTGACGTCGGCGCGTAAACGACGAAAATTGTGAAAGCCGGTATTGACCAACATCTCTTTAATCGCAAACGTGCGATTCGGGTTGTTAGTTTTTCGAATGGATCGATGTTCGTGGACAAACTCGTGTTGACGAGAACGCCGACGCCGCCGACTCTACTTTCGCATGTTCCAAGGAACAGTTCTTCACCAGTATCATAAACAACGTTAAATGAGTGGCATTCTCTCGTTTCGGCCGGCCGATAACGTCGTACCTCGCCCTTCCTGCTTGCATGATCAAGTCTTCTATCAAGGACTCAGATTCAAA
This sequence comes from Angiostrongylus costaricensis, assembly GCA_900624975.1. Classification (NCBI taxonomy): domain Eukaryota; kingdom Metazoa; phylum Nematoda; class Chromadorea; order Rhabditida; family Metastrongylidae; genus Angiostrongylus; species Angiostrongylus costaricensis. Next base: position 176,346 of record UYYA01003876.1, on the reverse strand, counting down.
TGGGCGTGCATCGTGGGTTCTTAGTCTCTAGTTCTTTCACAGTTCACATTAGTTCTTTGCGATTTAGGCAGCTTAGAATAGCTCTGAGATTTTAGCAGCCTCGCCGTACTCATCCTACCCAACGCTGCCGAATCAGGGTTCCTTCGGGGTTAAGGAACTGATTCCCTTTTCTTTTACTGTGTTTAACTTCTCAATGGGACGGACTTTGACCAGGCTGACTTCGGGATTCCAGGGAACCGCAATGGCTTAAACAACAAGTCTTGGAAAGATGGTGATTATGCTGGGGCCCGCACAAACAGTGAGGACGGGCTGTTCAAGTATCAAGTATCATGTAAATTCTTGGTAACGACGTATAGTCTGCTGAGCTGTGAGGGTAGCGTTGGGTATTTTCACGGGTAGCTTTCTAGTCTCTCCCGGAGTGGACATGAAACTTATTTCTTAGAGGCGACTCCTAACCGCCTCCGATATGCTTCCCTGTCACTTGATTGCAAGCTTTTGGCTGAACTAACCCGTAGAATACAATCCACATGAACTAGAACGCAACCACACAAGAATCACAAGCACGCATAAATAGGCATCGTAAATACATTAAATATGTGCGAAATCGGTGAAGCGGAAGCAGGAAGCCCATCTCCGGGATCCACCTGCGTCTCAGGGAAGCAAATTTCGCTTTTGGTCGGCGATTAACCCTCTATCCACCAGGTGGACGCTTCACAGTGCATCGCGAGTAACCGGCTCAAGATCTCTCATATGAGGGAGATCCGTCGAGAGTAAGGGGTATCTGAATAAATTCTGCGCAAACGAAATTGCACTGCAGAGTCTTCTTTTAGGAATGGCATATGTTTCATTATTTCTTGGGTACATCGGTATATCCTCATGAAGTCATCGGCCTTAGTACGAAAGAGGAGGTCTTGCTACGAAAACGGCGATGATTTTCGACCTCGACCTTGGCTTACTCTTCTGTGATTTGGGACCGAATTTTTTCACAGCTTGTAAGAGCCTACTAGATGAATCTAGCAAACAGACCGCAGTTCATCTACGAAAAAAATCTTTCAGGCCATATACTATTAGAGGATCTGTAGATTTGCTTGAACTTAATTGATACGTGGAACCCGGTTTTCATAATCGCCGTTGAACCGTCAGAGTTCCACTAAAATTCGCGTATGACTAGCAGTTTGTTAGTTGGACAAAATTTTCTTTCGTTGCCGTTTTGAGAGCAGCTATTCCATTTCTCTTAATACATTCTCATACTTTCATAGAGCGTTTATTGACTATATCATATGGTAAAATTGCATTTTAACAACACCTTTAGTGTAAACATACAACACGTGTAACGCAGTGGTTAGAGGTGCTCTGCAATATGTTCGTAGTTGTTTGTTCGATCTCACATCGCATGCTCACCAAATCTTCGATGCCTCTGTTGTCAGTTAAATGTTACCAAACCTACTGGGAGGGTAGCTGCGCTGGCACGATACATCAGTAGGCCTCTGTAAGTCACTGCAAACCCAGAGATGAACCCAGTCATCTCTAACGATGCTAGATAAAATCGAATTCACGGGGTATGCCTCAGGGCCACAGTTCAAGCAAAGGTCAACGCCAAAAGTTTTATTCTTAATCCTTCTATATCGTCAATCAAGTGAAATAGTGTATACTGTTTTAGGTGAACTACTGCCTCGACACATGTCTGTGTTCCGATCGAATCAGTTTTTTTTCGGACTTTTCATTCCAGAACCAGATCAGCAGGAGCCGTTGTCTTTAAGGTTGCCGAATGCCACAAGTGTTCAACTGGACTTTTTATATGTGGGATTGCTTGCTATATCATGCGCATTATGCTGAAAAAAAATGTTGTTTACTTATGAGATGGTTAATATAAACCCGAAATGTGTGATAATACCGAAAACGATTTTACCAAACAAGCATCTGTTGGTAATGATATCCCAACCCGTATGTATTGCTGAGATATTTGCAAAACTCCGGACCGCAGGTGTATGCGGTGGGGAACGAACACGCGCTGTTCTCCTTACAGGGGAGCAGCGCACTTCACCACCACACCATCGGGGTTCCTCGTTTTGCCTGTCTCTCAGCTAGTTCTATCGATCTTTTTGTCATCAGCAATCACCCGTCAACGGAATTGCTGATGGCAAAAAAAAATCAATCCCATTGACTGGTGATTGCTGATGGCAAAAAGATCGATAGAACTAGCTAAGAGACAGGTAAAACGAGGAAACCCGATGGTGTGGTGGTGAGCGCGTTACTCCCCGGAAAGGACAACAGCGCGTGTTCGTTCCACACCGCATACACTTTTGCCCGGAGTTTTGCAAATATTTCAGCATTACATACGAGTTATATTTCGCAACATACCCTGCCATTAAAAAGAAAAAGTAAATAAAAGGGTTAAGACATCCTAACCGTTTAACTTTTATTTTGTGCCCTTAGACAAACACTGTGGTTTCGACAACAACTTCAGCGTAATTGGGTTCAGTGCCGTCTTTTGATTTCCAGATCATTCCTATTGACGAGTAATTACTAATAGCAACGTTGGAGTATAAAATTGGCTCAGAGAAAGGCAAACCGAGTGCCTTAGTAGTAGAGTGGATAACACGTGAACATCATGAAAAGCTAGTGACGGGTTCGAAGCTTACCTGGGATCCAGAGTTTTGCATGTGTCTAACCATCATTACAGCTGTAATTTTTATAATATTTCAACTATTTCTGCTTAATAAAAAACAACTGTTGTATTGCGCGGTATATTTTGGAATCGACTAACCAAGATATACTGTTCTTCTAGACGTTTAACAAAAACCATGCATTTCCATCAATGTTTTACAAATTCTTACGAACTTTTTCATCCATCCTTTCTCTCTGTCGACTGCTTAGGACTGAATCCTTGTAGAAATGTTTCGAAATGAATCCGGAACGACGATGGAGCGCGGCTGAGTTACTACAGCACGGCTATTTTAGTGGTTGGCAACTACGGCTACGACCTGAAGAAACCAGCACGCCAGTAATTATAAAGAAGGTAAAGAGTATTTTCGAGACAGTTTTAACTCAAATAAAGAAATTTGCCAACTTTGCATTCGCTTAGCAATTAGAAAATGTTTCCCAGATATTTTCTCTGGGTCACATATCGCTCTAGTCACAATAATCACAGTTTCCATTTGTTGTCCTCTTGGACGTGACACGTGCGAATATTTCGCGTCGGATGACATGCCAGTTATTTGCTTGATTGTAGAAAAAACGTTTTCGTTCACATTTTGGAAGGGTACGGTACTACATTTGGACCGTAACATCACCTACATGCATGCAACTTAACCGTGAAACGATATTATTCTAGCAACATATATTGAGCTATGCCAAGCCGCTTGAAGGATAACACTCAATCGAACTCAGCAATAAAATTCATTCCAAATGCAACCATGTAACGCCTAAAGGAAAGCCGATTGATTAACCAGTCTTTTATTAACGTTATGTTTCTTAGTTCCTATAAAATTGTTATATCTCTTTGAAATCTCTTGATTTTTACTCAGACTCAATCAAGGTGGATTTGTCCCACAGCACAATAAATTAGAAATAAAAGTCGTATTTAATAACTGCCACTACCTAATTTTAGCAAGTTTCTACAAATTACCTGCCATATCTCAACGGAAACGTAACAACGTTAAAACAACAACACCTACAAGCTAGCAACAACAATCGAAGTTACCTTCCGACTATTTGAGGAATAATATAAAATATGTGTATATAATAAGTAATAAATAAACATTTATATTTGCGGCAGTACAGAAATTCTGAGAATGTCGTTTATGAAGAGCTTGAAAAAGAGGGGGCATTTCTTAAGTAGTTTCCTCGTCTGTTCTTTTTAAGTTTGTAGATCGTCTAAGAATTGGTACTTACTTGATACTTGAATGGCCCGTTCTCACTGGCTGTGCGGGCCCCAACATAATCTTCACTGTTCGGAGATTTGCTGGTTAAGCCATTATGATTCCTCCGAGTCTTGAGAACAGCCTGGCCAAAGTCTGCCTCAGGTCTGCACCACCACAGGAAGTTGCAGTCCTTGTGGATCAGAGGAAAATTTACCACCATGGGACTAGTTTGAAACCAGGACAGTGGTGGGTCCTGATATTGGTTTACTCTTATTTGGGCTTACTGATGAAAACGCCGGACTCTTTTTCAGCCTGAGAGACCCTGCCAGGGGATGAATCCACCGCTGTACATCGCAGTCCGACACCCAGGAACACCCTCCAGCCACGATGAGGCGGTAAACCGTTGGGAGGAAGAACTGGTACAATATCTAAAAACTCGACGTATCTCTGATAATAGAACCTTTTTTATCTGAACGGTAGAAAATAAACCACACTTTCCATTTCGCTTCCAGTGTTAAAGTAACCCTCATAATTCTCAATTAGACTAGTGAAAAGATTCGCATCACAAAGTCGATTAAACGAAAGTGGGTGCTTTAACGACTTGCCAATTCTTTGCGCTCCTCAAAAGTTCACTGTTCAACCTCGAACCCAAATCATGCAACTAGTTGTTTTCTAGTCAGATACGAATTTCTAGAGCACACTCTTAAAGTGAACCTGAATTGTTTATCAATAACGATTTTTTTGCCATTAACATCGCTTTCGAGGAAAAGTGATATCGTCACCAAGACAGAGATGTTGTAGCTGCAAGTAATCCACCTGTATCCTGTGTAGTTCCACACCGGCTTTCATATGGAATTACGGAACATAGTGCGAAATAATTTCCATGATGTGATAGCTCATAGGTACCTATTCCAATTATTATGTTGTTGCCACTGAGTTGCAAGTTGTTAGTTGCAAAACAACGTGACGCCTCCAGGTGGATAAGGGATTAACTGTGAACCAAAGCCGACCTTATGCTTTTCTAAGGTGCAGCTTGATCTAAGGAATGGATTCCTTGTTTCTGTAGTGCCGATTTGCCTCATGCCTTCTGTATTTATGAGGGTTCTATATTCATGCATGTCTGTGTGGGTATGATGGCGCTTATATGGATTGTATTTTACGAGTCAGTTCCACCAAAAACTACCATTAAGTGATAAGGAAAAACACATGAGGTGATTAGAAACTGCCTTCAGCAAATAAGCTTTCTTGTCTACTCTGGAAAAGGCTGCCGAGTTGCCTGCGAGTGTACTGAGCACCCTTCTTTCAAAACTTAGCAAGCTGTACGTGGCTATTGTGTACAATAAAAGAATTAGGCCTTCATTCCCGTAGCCCCGAAAGAGCGCTCGATACGGCAGCGTGAAATCGCACGAGCTACAAGTAACCGCCGACTCACGTCCGAACTAGCAGAATAATGAAGACAGACGATAAAAGAACATTTTAAAGTGAGAAAAGCATCAGTTGCGATGGAAGCTGTAGAGTCTGAGGAAAACATTTGGAAAGTCGACGGAACCTTCGCCAACTACAAAACCAAGATGATTGCATTCGACGCTTATCCTTAACCGTTACAGCAGTGGGAAACTCATTCACAGTTACGACTAGGATCACTTTAATACCTACGCTCTCCCGATCTTATATGAAATAAAGAAGAATGGGTATGCCGTCTCTCCGTGTTTTTTCTTCCGAAATCCGACATGCTCAATGTTGATCATCCGACATGTTTTGTTGATCAAGAATCGAACAACACCATGTTCGACAGGATAGGCTCAGAACACCCGGAGTGACTTCTGCCAGTCATCATAAATACACTAGCCCAGCTCTTCACACGTTTTCTGACAAAATGAAAGGTTCATATGCGAACACTGGAATGATTCCACACGGGAATGGCAATCGAAGATCGGCAAATGTACAATCTTCGCTTTGCTAAATACACCATTCTTATAACACCAATCATTAGCCAAGTGGATCGAATGCTTGGTCACTTTTATGACGTTTGTGGAAAGGTTGGCCTTAGATGAAATCTCACTAAAACGGTGTTTATAAGGAGCATATTGGTTCTCTATTCACCATTTACGCTCAACGGAATGGATATCTCCGAACGCTCCATTTACTTCTATCTAGGTTGAGAAATCAGCACGATGAACGATTTCGCTCCAGAGTTGAGCAGAAGGAATGGAGCACCTTGGAGAGCTTTCAAGAGCATCGAGGATATAGTAAAGAGAACAAAGAACACACCACTCCGTGCCCATCTTTTCGACTCCATGATTCTTTTTGCGCTAACATGCGCGTTAAAAACGTGGTCGCTGCGTGAACAGGGCGAAGGATTACGCAGAGGCTTCAAATGCGCAGTCGAAAAAGCGTGCTAGGAGTGCTAGGACCCAGGAGTACCCAGTGTCACACCGGTCAAAGAAACGATACGAAGCTCCAACGTGAACGATCAAAAATCAGAGATGCCGTTCTGTGAATAAAATAGTCGAAGATAAGGTGGGCAGGACACGTAATGCGTATGAACGACAACCGACCCTAAAGCAAGGGAAACCCACTTGGCCACTCTTGCAAGCGACTAGAAGAAATGGAAGGCTTGCTGGCATTCACCTCAGTCACTCGATGATCAATGAGACAATACGTACAGATTTTACCTTTGGGCGCTTGCAACGCAATGGTGAGACGTGTCCGGCAATACGTGGGTTCGGTCTCGCGACCCAAGCTCACCAAGCCTTCCATCCTTTCGAGCTACGCAAATTGCTACCAGAGTTGTCTGGAAGGATAGCAGAGCCGGTCCGGTACATCGGTGGGCCACCGCGAGTCAATGTAAAAGCTAGATATGCATTAATCACCTCCAACGATGCCTAATGAAGTCGTATGCATGGGACATCTCTCAGAGATTGATTAACGCTGAGAGCTTCATCCTTTATCCTTCTATTAGGTCGTTGTAGGGCAGTGAAACCTAAACTGGATTACTCACGAAAGGCCTTTGTCTCTTAATCAAACGCCATGGTTGTCTGGAACTTTCATGAACGCTTCTCTCTTGAGTCGAAAACATTCTTCGCGCGAAGTAAAAAGAGGGAAGGAGTCATACAGTGCTTCTATGGTAATTTAGGGAATTTTGGCACAGTGATGGCATCATTCATGTATTAAAATCGTTGTCAAACGATACCTTCTCATAATAGTGCCCTTCTTTTCGTGGCATCGTGAATTCTAAAAAAGATTTGGTTAATAAGCTTTTAGGAGGAATATTCAGAGATTGCCAAGAGATCTACCATATTGTGTATGTCTCCCTCTCAGGCTCTGTCGTTGTTCGGCTGCGTTTCCAATGATTGGAAACCTTGAATTGTAACAAGTAATCTGTAGACTGCCAGCAAGTTTAGGACTGGTGTTGGTTGTCTGGATGTTAAAATTTAAGCCTATCGCAAGAATTTCTACCGAGGAGGTAACATGCAGAACATTGACAAGCCATTTTAAAGAAACATATATCCATTCTCACCTGATACAAAGATAAATGAAGACGGATATTGAAAAGATCGGAATAAAAGTTGCACATTTTACAAATGTCCTTCATGATGCAATAATGTTTGCTTTGTGCCCAAGTGCACAATCGTCTTGCCAATGTTATTGGGATTGTTCGTCAGATGCTGCGGATGCTCTTTCTTGATCACCATTAGACAATATTTCTGTATTTTAAATTTAAGATTAAGAATGTATTAATTCTATAAGTTTGCAAGCTCGAATGCGAAATTTTTCTTGCCTTTTGAACTCATTCTTCGCTTATTAGCCAGGGTTTCTAGAGAATGACTCTGAAACATCAATGTTATACTGTTGGTCGTCTTAAAGAACCAGTGCTCATGACAGTTCTAGTGTTGACAGAAACATCAATATAGCGTCCATCTATGAAGCTTCCCCAGTGTTGATAATCACAACTTTGTGACCACTGAACACTATCATGTTGTCCACTGGAGTTTCCCAACCATCAGCAGGGTCAGAATTTAGCCAGTCCGCTTTATTACACCATATAGAGAACTAATGAATAGCACAAGTATGTACTTAGCATCTCACTTACCAGTCTCATTGCAAATCGCTTCAGATTCAAAGACAACCGCAATGGCAAAATTAGTGATAGAGAGGACTTTCCCGTAGTCGTGACGGCTTTCCTTCTACGCAAGCAATTCTATTGAAACAGCAAGTTAAAAATAAATCTAGAATTTATCGAAATTTTTTAGCCTCGCAAAATTTTAGGCAACTGAAATGCAATTAAAATCTTTAGCAATTTCATTTCTTTATTTTTCTTACCATCTATGTGGTTTAAGTTCACATGCTTTTCTTTCGCTCGATTTGTTGCTTCACATCTGTTATCCAGAAGATCTCGGGTTTCCGGGAAGGTCGGCTGCCATGTGAAAACATTGCATTTTGGAATGCTAGATGAACTGATTCTTCCTGAAATCATGAAACAGTTCTGCTATAGGAGGGAGCATTTTCCAGACAAAATTAGATGGAAGGCTTATTGACCTGGGACAAACATAGTTACTCATTACTTCAGAATAAGGAATCTTCTCCGCATCGATTTGATTAGAGTAAATAAGCCTTTTTGTGTCCTTTTAAGGTAGAAGTGTTAAAGATAATTCAAACGCATTCCGATGCATTGCTTTTGCATCAGTTTATCAAAACGTTTTCAAACAGTTTAGAAAAATGTGCTTTGAGAACAACTTCTATTAATAGTATGAAGGCTGTACCTTCACCAATGACATTATCAAGGATAGAAAGAATAGCACAAATTCTTCGTACCTTAATACGTTAAGTACGTTAATGGTCTCATGCGCCAGGAATACGAACATTTAACACAGCATGAACACCTGCGTAACATTTAAGCACCTGGTTGTTGTCGGCACAGCTAGATTGCGCCCATTCTGGTTAGTTGTGGCCAGCTATTTCGTAGGTCGGATTTCTTGTAAATATCGTGAGAAGCCCTCGAATATAAATTTGTTCAAGAGACTCCAAAGATTTTACTGCAAGACAACGGACTACTTCTTTGGCAGCTATTTCTTTCCTCATATTAGGCAAAAAATGATGCTAGCGTGCTTCACGATTTTGAAGTGAAAGCTTTTGGTGGCAATGTTTCCACAAAGGTATGCAAGTCCGACTCAATTTTTATGAAGCTCCGATAAATTGTGTTAATTCTTGTGATTAACATGGCGCACGATGACCGAAACAACGCCACAACAGCACAATCTTTTCCGCTTAGCGGAGCCATTACCAAATCATTCTTGGTGCCTACGTAGATGGCTTTAGTGCCACAAATTACCTTTCTTTGTTTGACTTTTCATTAATTTCGCTTGGTCTTTTTTCTCAAATAAGAATGAAGATTTAGATGGAAAATAATTCTTAGAAACAAGGAATTCTGAAAAAGAGATGAGATGCTTGTTGAAAGCCAAAGCACTGGTTTTTATTTCCACTTCGACCTTGCAAACTTGATCATTCAACAATAACCTGAAAAAAACGCTCTTTGGTACAGTCCTTTTAAGTGTACACTGGAAACAGATCCCCGTCTGAGTAATTCTTCATGAAGGAAAAGAGCTAGACATTTTGACCAAGGAGGTCAACTAAGTGTAAATTACTGCTAAAAAAATCACCAACCAATCCCACGGTCATCGTGGCAGTAAACCAGTCATAACGTGACAAATTCACCCACTATATGTGATGATTACATAAATCCCTATAACGTGGTTGTCGATATTCTCAATTTTATTCCTTTATTTTTATTCTACATCACCCGTCTTCCCACAGATCTTCCTCACATGAGGGATCCAGACGATGGACTACCGGTTTCCGCTGCGCCGACTTAGCACATAATTTCTGTATTTGCTAAGCATTTTCATGCATGTGTGTGTGGGTGCGTTCTCGCTTATGCGGATTGTATTCTACGAGTTAATTCGGCCTAAAGCCTGCAATCAAGTGACCGGGAAGTATATGGTAGGCGGTTAGAAGTCGCCTCCAACAAATGAGTTCCATTTCCACTCCGGGAGAGCTTGGCAAGCTACCTGCGAGTATACCCAGCCCCACTTTCAAAGCCAAGCAAGCTATACGTGGGTATCAAAATGCTAAACACAGTAAAAAAAAAACAGCCCTCATTTCCCTGAAAACGAAATAGCTCCCAATTTCACAGAATTGCGTAGAACGAATTAGGTTGCTAAAACCTCAGGCCAAATGGAAGCTGCCTGCATTTCGAAGAAATATGGTGACGACCTGTACCTACAATGCACGTACACTTGCATGCAAGTCCTCGACAGAAGACTTGCTCATGTAAGCAAGAAGGATAAGATACGACGACATCGGTCTGGCCGAGACGAGAAGAGCCAGGCCAGACTTTCAACGCCGTCTATGACACTGGAAAAGAACTGTTCCTCGGAACACGCGAAAGTAGAGCAGTCGGTGGCGTCCCCGTTCTCGTCAACATGAGTTTGGCTATGAACATCGATTCATTCGAACAACTTACAACCCGAATCGGACGCTTAATATTAAAAAGATGTGGATCAATACCGGCTTTGTCAATCTACGCGCCGACATTGAACTATGACGAAGAAAAAATTGAAGCGTGCTATTTGGACTTGGAGAAGTTCTACAGCGAAGACCATACATTCTTCAAGGACATCATTGGAGATTTCAACGTTAAGATTAGAGCAAGAAGAACGTCTGAATAACGTCACATTGGAACTCACGGATTAGAATGGAGCGAACAGGGTGAGCGGCTATCTGAGTTTATTACGTCGACCAAGACTATCCATGGTAACTTGCAATTCCAGAAGGACCCCCTCAACGCTGGGCGTTGGAGTCCCCAATGGAGAGTACCATAACCAAATAGACCACAATATGGTAAATAGAAGGTTTTGCTTAGCCAATGTCGCTGTTGTTCCAAAATTCCACACGGAATCAAACCACCGCCTCCATCGTGCAAAATTCTATTTCATGCGGAAGGGAGAAAAAACCGCTAAATTCAAAAACCGAGGTTCTAGAACCACCGTAAACTGGGACTTATTCAATTCATTAATCGGATGTTGGGAAGATGCCGTTGTCGATAACATCGACGAAGAATACGATCAGCTCATTCAACATCACGTTAGCGTTACAAAAGCTGAGAGTTCGAAAGCCACGAAGAGACGTTTGTCTCCAGAAGCACTCGAGCTGACGCGTCAGCGTGGAATCGCACGACCTGCAGGCAACCGCGAACTAACGTCCAAACGTGCGAAGCAATGTAGACAGGCGACAAAAGAAGATATTAAAAACAGAACAGCAGCAGTGATGGTCAGAGCTGCAGAGCCCGGGAAAAGCATTCGCAATGCCCATTGAAGCTTCGCCAATTACATTCCCAAAATTATTGCACCCCCAGGCCCAGTTGGAACAGTTACAGTGTCCAGAAAACCATTGGAGAAAATCATTCATGAATACTACCCAGATCTCTTCGATAGCCACGTCCACCTTCCGTTATATGAAATAAAGGAGGGTGGATATGTTGTACCACCTCTTCTCCCTTCCGAAATCCGTCTTGCCATTTCGTTGGTGAAAAATCGAACAGCACCAGCGGACAGGATAAGATGAGAGCAGCTGAAGAACCTTCAGCCAGTCCTCGTAAGCACATTGGCTCGGCTCTTCACACATTACCTGTCTGAATCCCTACTTAGTGGAAGACCAGCAAAACTGTGTTGTTGTTCAAAATGGTGGCCTACACGATATCGGCAACTATCGCCCTATCTGCTTGCTGTCTGTCGTGAACAAACTTTTCACTCGAGTCATCCTAAACAGGATTGACAGAACACTGGTCGAATGACAGCCATGTGAGCAAGCAGAGTTTCGAAAAGGGTTTAGCACGATGGACCGCATCCACACGGTGACACGTCTCATTGAAGTATCGCGAGAGTACAAATGACTACTCCTGGAAGCCCTTGATAGTCAAGGAGTCCCTACTCAGTACATAAAGATTCTTTGTGAGCTGTACAAAAATCGCACTATATAAACGTTGACGTGAAAACAGGAGTCAGGCAAGGCGATACTATGTCGCCAAAATTATTTACCGCCACCCTCCAAAACGTCATGCGAGCACTGGAACCGGTCAATATGAGAGTGAAAGTCAATGGTCGGCAGTTAAATTATCTCTGTTTTGCTGATGACATCGTCATTGTAACTCCAAACATTAGCAAAGCAGAATGTAGGCTGGCCGACTTTGATAAAGCCTGTGGGAAGATTGGTCTTCGACTAAATCTCACAAAAGCGTTGTTCATGAAGAACGGATGGGTTTCCTATGCCCCGTTCACGCTCAAAGGAACGAATGCCTTCGAATGCTCCAGTCATGTCTATCTAGGTCGGAAAATCGATATGATGAACGACCTAGATGCAGAGCTGAGCAGAAGAAAACGAGCAGCTTGGGGAGCTTTCAAGAGAATCGAGGATGTGGTGAAGAGAACAAAGAACACCCGACTCCGTGCCCACCTTTTCGACTCAAGGGTACTTCCTGCCCTAACGTTTTCGTCAGAAACCTGGTCACTGCGTAAGCAGGATGAAAGATCACTCAGTGTTATCGAACGCGCAGTCGAAAAGACGATGCTAGGAGTATCCGGTTTCACACAAGTAACGTACGGGATCCGAAGCTCCGACCTGCGTCAACGATCAAAAATCAGGGATGCCGTTCTCTACGCCACACGATCGAAGATAAGGTGTGTCGGAGACGTAATGCATATGGATGACAACCGATGGACAAGAGCAGCGACTGGATTCGTCGGGATATCAAACGCACTGCAGGAAGACCACCGACCTGATGGTCAGAGTTCTTCACGAAGAGCCTAGAAAAAAGATATGATACTCGATGAGTTCCTAGAGCGAGCAGAACCCACTGGGCTATTCTTGCACGCGACAGGGAAAAATGGAAGATTTAGTGGCGTCCGCTCGATTCACTCGACGATCAATGGGTCTACAGGTGATACAGGTGATCACCCGTCTTCACATCTGCTGTGCGGATCTCAGCAGTTCTCACATTCGATGTTTCCTATTTCTTATTTTCGATATCCCCAATATCTTGGTTAAACATAGATGAGTAAACTCAAAACTAAATTACTTGGTCAACCATTCTTTTAATAGAAAGGCTCTTAATAACAACAAGATATGGAGTATTACCATCGAATTTCATATCATTTATCATCTCTCCTTTCGCCGCACTTTCACTTTTAGGGAACCGCGACTGTAAGCAGCTCCATTCATTTTCTTCCCCATCCAACAAATGTCTCACTATCTTATAATCATAATCTTTGTCTCCATGGTCTGTGTATTCGCTAATATTTTTACTAGACCATGTCTGCCAACAAGAATAAACTATAGGGTCCATTACACATGTCTAGAAACGGAACAAGGTTACGTTATGATCCACATTTCTTTTCACGCTCCTTCAGTTGATATTTTGAAAAAAAAATGTGCCAATCTGTAATATACAACAATCTAATAAGAATATATAGTTTACTAATCTGTAAAATAAGTTATTTCTTAAACAAAAAAATCTCTTAGGGAATGAAGTTTAGAAATTTAGGTAAATACAATGATCGGATAGCATTACTGAGAGGTGAACCGTCATCATTCGCACGTAAAGGATTTTATGATCGATTATTCAGGTGTTTAGTTTGTTACTACACAGTTCTTCTTCGATTAAGAAATCCACACGGCTGCTACTTGCAAGGAAAATCATGCCCAGCATCCTTAGGATATCAATCCCTTAGGGGATTCTACTTTATTAAGCATCGCTTCGTGATTGAACGAGTATCTGGCCCTTACAATGACTCGCGGTAGCCTACCCATGTATAGAGTCAGTCCTGTTATCCTCTTACACAAGTACACTACTAATTTTCCAACCGTGGAGGGACAGAAGACTTCGTGGGCTAGTGCGGCGAGAGTCGATCCCATTCGTATTGCACGGCGCCTTCGAGCACTGCCTGCCCTACACGCGAAACCGACTATGACTAAAAAAGGATAATGCTCTCAGCGTTAATCAATCCCTGAGGGATGCGCCATGCATTCGACTTCATAAAGCATCGTTTGGAAGTGTTTGAATTCATATCTGGCCTTTACGATGACTCGCAGTGGCCTAGCGATGTATCGAGTCAGTGCTGCTATCCTCCCAGACGTCCAATTTTCCGACCACGGAGGGATGGAGGACTTGGTGGGCTATGGGTGCGAGGATCGATTCCACGTGTGCGCTGCAGGGCGTCACAGACCACTGCGCCACGCACGACTACAACTAGGGTTCAACAGTTCCAGGAATCGAAATTCATTTTTAAAAAAACAGTCCTTACCGGGGAGTAGCGCAGTTCACCACCACACCATCCGGGTCCTTCGTTTTGCCTGTCTGTCAGCTAGTTCTATTGATCTTTTGCCATCAGCAATCACCCGTCAACGGAAATGATAGCTGAGAGACAGGCAAAACGAAGGACCCGGATGGTGTGGTGGTGAAGTGCGCTACTCCCCGATAAGGATAATAGCACGTTCGTTCCCCACCGCATACACCTGCGGTCCGGAGTTTTGCAAATATCTCAGCATTATATACGAGTTATATTTCGGAACATAACCTGCCATTGAAAAGAAAAAAGGCAGTAAATAAAGGGGTTAAAAAAACAGTGTTTTTTGCATTGAAATGTTCAAAGCGCATAGACTGCATGGAATTATGCAAATGTTTATATATGCATATTTTTTTTACTTTAATTCCTGATGCGTCATCACTTCTACTGTGCATATATCAGCATTTCTTCAATGATTCTGAGATATTTTACGAAACTCCGGACCGCAAGTGTATGCGGTGGGGAGGAACGCGCTATTGGCCTTTTCGGTGAGTAACGCGTTCACCACCACACCATCGGGTCCTTCGTTTCACCTCTCTCTCAGCTAGTTCTATCGATCTTCGCCACAGCAATCTCCCGTCAGCGGGATTGACTACAGCCGCAGCTTAACTGGGTTCGTTGCCGATTTGGGCCTCCACATCAATCCCCGCTGACTGGTGATTGCTGTGGCAGGGATCGATAGAACTAGTTGAGAGACAAGCGAAACGAAGGACCAGCATGCTGTGGTGGTGAACGCGTTACTCCCCGGAAAGGACAGTAGGGCGTTCGTTCCCCACCGCATACACCTGCCGTCCGTGGTCCAGTCCCCTGTTCTTAAAATCTTAGAGACAGTCGAGCTAAAGAGTTCCGACCTGGACTGGAAGAGGACGCTTGTGAGGAGGTCGAACCAGTACCTTGGTTCCTGATGGACATCATCACTAATCACTGCGCTACCCCCACCGCTCCGCAGTAAACATGGCATAGTATAAAATCGGACTTTTGAATAATTTTTCCCACTCCCAGCTTTGTGTTTCATGCGTGATCTTCAAACATTATGAGTAAATCACCTACCACCATCCCGTCGATTGCCAAGTGGCTCTAGAGGACGCCAGTAAATTCGTGCTAAGCGTTTGACATCCCGAGGAATCATTTAGCTAACAACTCTTTTCCATTGGCTGGCACTACGATGCATTACGAGTTTAGTCCACCTTATCCTCGCCAAGGGAGGGTGTGGCGCTGTAGTCACAGGCGCCTAGCACTGCACATGGGACCGAACCCTGGCACTAGGCCCACGAAGTTCTCCATCCCTTCGTGGTCGGCAAATTGGTACCAGACTTGTGTGGGAGGATAGCAGCACTGACTCGATACATCGGTAGGCCACTGCGAGTCATCGTAAAGTCCAGATATTAATTCAAACACCTCCAAACGATGCTTAATGAAGTCGAATGCAACGCACATTCGTCATGGGTTGATCAACGCCGAAAGCTTTATCCTTCATACTTTAGTCTTGATAACTTGGCATATACAACGGCATCTTTGGGTTTTCATCGTTGGCGCAGCTCTTTGGAGCTTTGGACGCTTCTGTGGTACTGGGATAGTCCTAAAATACTGCTTTGATCTGCCCACTCGATAATGCTGAGTGATCTTCAATACTGATCACGAGTCGAAAAGTAGAGCACGGAGTTGGATGCACTGTGTTCTCTTCGCTAAAACTTCCTTGCTTTTGAATGCTTTCCATGGCACCAGCTTTCGCCTTCTCAACTCTCAACGTTGTTCATAATCGCAATGATGCTGAAGTATTTGCAAAACTTGCACCGCTGGCCAGGTCGGACCGCGATTATTCTTTCAGGTGGTCATAGCGTAAAAAGGTTGACTAAGAGAAAGGCAGAACGACGGCATCAATGGTGCCGTGCGTAACACGAACCCAGAAAGGGTAATCGGAGTACGAACCGGCCTCGGGTCCAAGTTTTGCAGATATCTCAGCACCGTTGTGGCTGTATTTCACTTTTATTTCATTTATTTCATAATATCATGCTTTGAAAAAGTAATGGACGGTGGATAAAAGTTATGTCTTGTTCATGATGCTAACTTCAAGGCTCACATATAAATACTAGCTGAAGCATTTGGAGATACTCATTCCGTTGAGCGTGAGTAGGAAGCATGAAACCAGTTCGTTCTTCATGGACATCGTTTTTGCGAAGTTCAGTCGAGAAATGAGTAAATGCTTATTGAAAAAAAATTATCGAAAAGTAATCCGGTGTTTTCTTCAATAAGCAGATACGAAGTTGGTATTATAGAATTCATTAGGATACAATGGCTGACGTTTCGAAGGTTTCACCCTCTTCAGAGCCTGGAACGGCCAAATCGAGATGCGATCTGCTCAGCCAAGCACTTTCATAGCCCTAGCGAATAAAACTTAACAAATAAATTTGTATTCGCATAAGAAACACCTTCATTTAAACCCCCACCGTTTATTCGTTATAAGTATTCTAATTAGTTGGTGGACAGCAGCCGCTATTTAAACAGCCGAATATCTCTAAATGGTGTGAAACAGAGTGATTCAACAAAATCCGTCCGTAAACTGGCAAAATTCCAAGCTCAACCCATGTGCTAAGATACTCGTGATAACTATGGATATTCAAATCTTCCATCTTTCACAAGCATTTTTTATAAAATTCTTCCCAATAATAAATACTTTAGAGTAGGGAATACAAAGGCGAAGCAAGGATCCTTCACTTACCAGCCCACCTATGGGTACAATCCAAACTTGCCGCAAAACGGGCCTTATTTCATCTACCGTCACCACTAGTTTCAATAATAATATCGTCATGCAATAACCAAATTGTAGTTGTTCGTTATAAGAGTTTAATATCATGAAAAATTGCATAAATCTGGTTTATTGTTAATCTACTGTTAACAATAGCATGCTTGGCTTAGTAAGCAACGTACACGAAAGAGATAGGAGGTGAAAGAGATGTTCAGCAGTTGATATTTCGGCCTTCCCCATGAGTTACTTACATGGATGCATGGATGGCCAGAGTTTGAGAGTAGAGTATTTCTCCAGCATATTAACCATTCGTATCATTCTCTCATGCGGACCTCTCTCATAGAGTGATGTCATGCCGGTTAGTCACGAGGCAACGTGGCGCGTCCTCACTTGGCAGATAGGCGTTTAATCGCGGAATAAAAGCCGATTTTGCTTGCGTAGAGGTGGCATATACCTTCTGCGTTTACGTGGTTGCATCCATACATGTGTGCATAGCTTTTTCCTGGAAATGGAGACTGTATTTTACGAGTCAGTTCGGGAAAAGAATTCAGTCAAGTGACTGCGAAGTGTATCAGAGGCAGCTAAGATTCACCTCCAACAAACAAGCTCCCCTGTGTTATCTGAGAGAGGGAAAGAGAGAGAAAGAAAGAGAGAGAGGAGAGCTATCTATGAGTAAATCCAGCTTCTACTTTTGGAGCTCAGCAAGCTATACGTGGGCATGAAACGTTGAACACAGTAAAATAAACGATCGTTGTTCCTCCTACTTCTAAGAGTCCCGAAAAGGGAAGTTGAGGACAGGAAGAAAACGGAGAGGCTGCTAATATCTCAGGTTCTTTTTAGGCTGCCTAAATCTTAAAAGACAAACATCGAAGAATTTTCTCGCAATGCACACTCAGCTGCATCCGACTGCTTCATAAGGAACCTCATTGTGCAGGAAAGAAGGAAAAATTGTAAATTTATCTTCCTGATAGAGATGAAAACACACGGCTCATTTAACGCAGTATGTGACCTTGGAGAAAAACTATTCCTCGGAACACGACACGACGGAAGAGTCGGTGGCATCTACGTTCTCGTGAGTACGAAGCTGGCCATGAACATGAATGAACGAGTCGATTCTTTCGTACACCTAACATATAAATCAGATAAAGAAATCGTACGTTTCTCAACGTCATTATCAGAAATTTTAACATTAAATTGGACCCTAAAAAATGTCACACTGAAACCAACGATTAGAATGCCTGTCTGAGTTTATTATTATGATCAAGAGTGTTCTTGTTTACTTGGAATTCCAGAACCACCACTCTCAAGGCTGGACGTGGAAGTTCCTCAATGAAGGGTGCCATAAGGAAATAGACCACATCATAGTAAATCAAAGGTTTAGTCCAACCGATTCTCAAAGTTCCACGTGAGACCAGACCATCGCGTTCTTTACGTGAAATTCCATTTTTAGCGGAAAGGAGAAAAAGCCGATGTATTTGAAAAACAAAAATTCTCGAAACCACCATGAGTTGGAATTTATTTATATCCTTAGTCGGCTCTTGGGAAGATGCCGTTATTGATAAAATCGGCTAGGGATACGATTTCTCCGTCCAGATGGAACAACTACAGCTTTCAGAAAGGTGATGGCTAAAATTATTCACGATTTTGACACCTGCACATTGTATAGACATTTGCACATATGTTGATTACTTTACTACCAAGGTTAAACGATGGGTGGTTTGCAAATTGTTTCGCTATTTTCTGTGTGGTAGCTAACATAGTGCGGATTGCTGCAAGGCGGATCCGTTGAAGAACAAATTTTTATCAACAGATAGCCATATCAACAACAACCGCTTTGTATAAAAGAGCACTGCCGGATGACGTGCCTTATTCGTGCGGCGTTCCACTGAAGAAGATCAGTCTCTGTGCGACTACGAAGACGCCACATCGAGAACACGAAGAACTGTGGACTGCCGACTCGGATCACCAGCTCTGATGAAGACGAAGACGTCAAAATGTTAGCTGAATAAAAGTTATATAACAACTTCGTGTAAGCTCAATAATTTACTCGAATTTCTTCAGTACCCAGCAAGACCAAATTATTGTTCAACTAGTGTAACGTTCACGATATCGGCAACAATCGCCCAACTTGCTTGTTGTCTGTCGTCTAAACTTTTCACTCGGGTCGTAAGTAAGGTTTTGAAAAAGATTCGGTATGATGGACCACATCCACACGATAACAAGATCCACGGAAGTATCGCGAGAGTACAAGAGAACACGCTGTCTCACCTTTATCGATCCAAAGAATGCTTTATGACATAGCTGAGATAGCAACAGTCACGGAAGCGCTGGACAGTCAGGACGTACTTAGTCAGTATAAAAAGATTCTTTGTCAGCTATGTGAAAGCTTTAAAACCAAAATATCGTCATTCTACGATAATATTGACATCGACGCCAAGAGAAGGGTTAAAGAAAGCGATTCTATCTCAGGAAAATTGTTCACCACCACCCTATTAGCCAGGTGGAAAGAATGTTAGCCAACTTTAGCAACGCTTGTGAAATGACTGGCTTTCGAATAAATCTCACGAAAATCATGTTCATGACGAAAGAATTGAATCCCTATGCTAATTTCAAGCTCAATGAAACGAATATTTCCGAATGAAATAAAACGACGAAAGAAATACCTCCGGAGTTGAGCAGAATGAAGCGAAGGGTTTTCGAAACCCCCAACAGCATCGAGTATGTATCGATTCCACGCTGACATTGTTAATTTTGTCCTTAAGTGCTAACAGAAGGTTGTGGCCTCCTTTCCTTAAGCAATGTTTACATGACATTGATTTATTTATTGAAAAATTCTGTATTTAACACAGCTGTCCATAGGATGAACAATTTTTCTTAATGGCATATTAAGTTATCTAATGATGTGGACACAACAGAAGTCGGATGAAGTTCTTATACAGGATGGCTTCGTTATTTTGTCGAGAAGCATAGCACAAAGATTGTAGCATGATGATATCAAATTATTCATATATATACATATACATGAACATATATATACACAAATTTGGTCATATATGCATGTAAATACAGCTGTATATATAAACATGCATAAACACATGTATGTATATACATACACACCCATATTCCTAAGTATACAAATATATACACATAGATATTTATATAATTATATATGAAGCAGCGCTTAAGGGTTTTCGCTTAAGGGTCTTGCTGAACAATCTAGGATATTCGTGATGAATTCCATCCATCGAATCTGTGGTCATTCTGCTGTGCGCTTGACATCACGCCGCTCTAGTCGCTAATGGTTCTTGCCGGCCAGTTGTCGTTGAAATGCATTACGTGCGATGCCCACCTGGTTTTCGACATCGTGGCCTACACGGCCAAGTGTCTAACCATTCAGTAATCATTCATCGTCGACGTTAGTCGGGACTTCAGACTCCTTATCTTGCTTTCCTTATACAGTATGTTCCTACAACGTAATCGATAACACCGCGTGATGTTTCATCCCGTCTAAATAGTTTTAAGGTTTTCGAGACGGTCATCCAAGCATTACGAATAGTTGGATCGAAAAGGTAAACAGGTTTCTTCTGTTGAGCTCTGATATTAAGCCATTCATTATGTTTAGTCAGCGTTCATTCATCTGCTAAAAGTTCAAGATGGAAACGATATCATCATCAAAGTGAATAGTGTAGCAGTGAACAATCGACTTTCATTCTCATATTATTCCATTCAGATTTTCATATGAACTCCTCTGAAGTGGCATTCAAATTTCTCTATACCTTTTTTATAATCGCTTTCTAGAATGGTGAAATTCTGGTTCTCAAGCAATTGTTGTATATCGGAGTGTTTGGATCACATATCAAACCTCTCTGACATGATTTGAATGGTAGTGGACGTTGCTGTGAAGACCAGGGACTTTTTTATTTTTACACGATCCGTGTACCGTGCGGATCCCAGCACTTCTCACATTCCATTCGTTTTTTTCGCACCCACTGTCCACGAAGATCTTCCAATTTTTTTTGTGTGGCTTCGGCTGTTGCTTGAAGATTTTCATTTCATCCTGAGTAACGTAAAGTGCTAGTCGAGTCGATTTTCCCTGCAGTTCTGAAATAACCAGGCTGGAGTGTTCCCAATTGGATTGCAGAGAGTGATTTTTTCCCGGGCAAGTCCGGTACCAATTTCCCGATCCCGTAGGGATGAGCGGCTCGGTTGGCCAAGAGCTCAATGGAACTGGTACCATTGTCGTGATCACCGACAACACTATCACTGTGCTATCTGCACCATTGAACGGAGAGCAACTGTTTCAATGATAATTCCGGATACTCCTCCCAAACTTTGCAGCTTCACCCGGTACTGCCGCTATTCTACCCTTAACTTCTTTTCTGTACCAAATGTTGCGTGTTCAAACGTAAACTGATGGTTGCGACTCATATATTAGAGCATGAGCTTCTGAGTTTCCCCTACTCCTATCTATTGGTCACTTTCATGCACTCGGCTTTTTTACCACTGTAAAAGGATTGAATAATCGGTTGTGCTGTACACAACGTTGTCAATAACCGTCTTTTGCAAAAACTCGTTTAAAGATTCTTTAACACTTCAACGATCTAAAGACAAATACCGTTTCGAAATGAACATCGTACCTTGTTACAAAAGATTTGCGGTTTCATTTCCCTTCTGTGAAAAAACGAACATTGCACGGAGGTGGTGGTCGACTGCCTGCCCAACGTTTGTCATGTGAGCTGCATGATTTCGCTTCTGCCAAATGCCAATGCCAATAGCAATGCCAAATGCCAATAGCAACCTCACATCGGCTCAACAAGATCAGTTTATACGATCATATAAATAAATAGGATAACAGTTTCTTCACGATCCTAAGGCGAACCGACTGAGGAAATTCAAAAATTTCAGCAAAACTTTGCAACTCACAAAGCGTCTTTTAAATAGATGACAGTGAAATAGTGCGATCCTCCCAACGGTTTACCGCCTCATTGTGACTAGGGGGAGGTGTTCCTGCGTGCCCAACGTTTGTCATGTGAGCTGCATGATTTCGCTTCTGCCAAATGCTCAACGGATAACAGTTTTTAATAACTCAAAAGACCGATTTTCTACAGATCTCGGCATCGATAGTTGATATATTTATTTATATGATCTTATTAACTGATCTTATTGAGCCAATGCGAGGTTGGTATAGGTCTTCGTTGACGTTGTCCACTCATAACATCACGGCTCTGAGAAAGGCGAAATTGCCGAAACGTCAGCCATCGAACAACAACACGAACAGCAACGGTAACGACAAACAACAGCGACAATGAAAACCTATAGCAACCTCACATCGGCTCAACAAGATCAGTTTATACGATCATATAAATAAATAGGATAACAGTTTCTTCACGATCCTAAGGCGAACCGACTGAGGAAATTCAAAAATTTCAGCAAAACTTTGCAACTCATAAAGTGTCTTTTAAATAGATGACAGTGAAATAGTGCGATCCTCCCAACGGTTTACCGCCTCATTGTGACTAGGGGGAGGTGTTCCTGCGTGTGTACTGCGATGTACAACGGAAGGATTCGTCCCCTCAGCAGGGTTTCTCAAGCTGAGAAGGAGTCCAACGTTTCCATCAAGAAGCATAGCTAAGAGTAAACCAATACCAGGATCCACCACCGTCCTGGTATCAAGGTAGCATGATGGCAAATCTCCCTCTGATCCACAACGTCTGCGACTGCCTGTCGTGTTGACGACCTAGGGCAAACTTTGGCCAGGCTCTCCTCGGGATTCCAGGGAAGCACAATGCCTTAGCCAGCAAATCTCCGAAAAATGGTGGTTATGCTGGGGCCCGCACAACTAGTGAGGACGGGCCGTTCAAGTACCAAGTAAATAAGAAATAGTGCGATCTCTTGTACTCTCATAATAATTCGGTGAGTCTTGCTGTCGTGTGGATGTGGTCCATCGTACTGAATCCTTTTCGAAATACTGCCTGCTCATACGACCGTCTTACATCCCGTGTTGTGTCAATCCTATTTAGGATGACTAGAGGCACTCGGTCTTGTGGTCTTCAACTGAGTATTGACCTTGGATTATGAGAGGTGACGTGTGAACAGGAGAGCCAGTGTTTTGGTGAGGAATGGCGGAAGGTTCTTCAGGGGTTCAGGTCATATTCTGCCCAGACCAGGTGTTGTTCGATTCTTTACCGACGAAATGAAATGCGGATTCGGAAGGGAGAAATGCTGGAACAACATATCCACCAATGGTTTCACTTGAGGGCAAGAGGACGTGGATATTGAAGAGACCCGATTAGTAAAAGCTGCAAGTGTTCCGTCAGGACGTCGAAATGAAATCATTTTGTTCTTGTAATTGGGGAATTTTCGGTCAGTTCTTCGAACGCTGTCCCCAATCCTGCTGCTTAGTCCATTATTGCTGCCCCTTCCTCTTTAACAGCTCCTTTCATCGTCTTTCTGCACTGTTTTGTAAGTTTGGACATGATTTAACGATTTCCTATAGCTCGTGCGATTCGACGCTGGTGTATCAACTTAAGTGTTCCTGGGGACAGATGCTCCTTGGTGACTTTCGAACTCGCAACTTTCATAACGCTAACGTTAGGATATTAATGATCCAATCGTATTCCTCATCGATGTTGTCAATAATAGTATCGCCACGACATCCGACTAGTGATCTGTGTAAATCCCGGTTTATGATAGTTTTGGCACTTCTTTTTTTAACTTCTGTTCAGCAAACACGAGGTGCTATTTTATTTCTTTATTTCTCTCGTACAAGCTGACGTTTCGGCGGATTTCGCCTTCCTCAGAGCCTGGAAAGGTCAAGTTGACAGCAATTTATTCGGCCAGACACCTACATAACTAAACAGAGAGAACGCTAATCCAAGATATCAATCACATTGAACACAGAGTCTTTGTACATTCACCGCTTTCTACGAGTCTTCCACTGAGTACGTCGCGTGAAGACCAACCACACGGAATTCACATGGAAGCGTAATGTGCCCCTCCCATCAGAATAACAGGTTTATATACTGTCCAATATCGCGCGTGATAATGAGGCATTCTTCCCTGCAGTTCATTTTCGGATTTCTGGAATTAATCCAGAACGCCTCGAATTTTGCGCGCTTGCGTTCTTGATTCCTGTGCGAGGATCGTGACACGAACATCAAAGTCCTCTCCGTTATGTCTCTTGGTCCTATGCGTGCCTAGCGGGGTATTTGGTTTATGTTTGCCGGGGGTTTTGTTTGTAGGTGTTCCTTTATGCGCACACAGAGGGGTCTGCCCGTTTCGCCAATGTATTCGTCTCCACACGGCTTACAGGAAATCAGATAAACTATACCCAAGCTCATGCAATCACCGTCTTTACCATTGGGGCAAATTAAGCAATTTTGTGTTGCACATAGACGGTCACATAGACGGTTACGAACTAGCTGGCGCCTAAGATTACTCGGTGGTATTTTACTCGGTGGTATTTCAACTACGTTTACCGAATTCTCTAGACCCGCCCTTCTTAAGCAGCGTTTTATAGCTGCACTTAAATCATTTGAGATGAAGGGTAGGATAAACGGGACCTTTTTATCGCTAGAATTGTCATTTGGGGGCTTCCGACTTTCTCTACACTTATCCTGAGCTACAGTTTCGTAGCCATTGGAAATGGCTATTTGCCTCGGCAGGTTCCTGAAGGTTTCTGAACTTCTTTTTAAAATTTGGCAGATTTTTCTTTACGCAAAAAATGTAATCTTGTACACTGATCCCGATTAGAATTTCGAGAAAACCACGACATCATTTCAGCAAAACGTTCAACTTAGTACGATGTAGTTTATTTCGTTTTGGTACTCTCCACTGGCAAACTCCCACGTCCAGTGTTGAAAGTGGGGTTTCTGGAATTGGGAATAACGATTAATGGTCTTAACCGTCATGATAAATTCAAAACTCCCTCATTTCCTCGTTCCATTCTAGTGGATTCCAATGTGACTTATTCAGACGTTCTTTTCCGTACAATCCTAGCGTTAAAATCTCTGTCTGAAGAACACTTTCAAACGCATATAGAACGCATCGACATCGCCTTCGTCCTGCTTTGAAAACGGTGCGTATACGCCGAATATTGTCAAAGCCGGCATTGATCAACATCTCTTCAGTCGTAGATGTCCGATTCGGCTTATTAGTTATTCGCATGAATTGATGTTCATGGTCAAGCTCGTGTTGTTCCAAGGAACAATTCCTCTACGGTGCCATGGACGGCTTTGAATGGACAGCGTCTCAGTCAGTCCGATGACATCGTACCCTATCCGTCTTGTCTACATGAAGAAATCTTCTATCGAGGTCAGAGATACAAGTGAGCATGCAAATCGCACAAATCGTCACCTTAGTCGTTCAGGGTTTAAGCAACGTAGAATGGCCATGACGTTTCTGCATCCTCTGTGTACTCACCCTACCCAATGTTGTCGTAACCCACAGATAACTCGCATTAATGTGTTATAAGACCACTCTTAGCTGGGGTTTCGGGTAGAAATATGTAGTCAGCCACAATGTTGCTGAGATATTTGCAAAACTCTGGACCGCAGGTGTCTATGGTGGGGAACGAACGCGCTATTATCCTTTCCGGGGAGTAACGCGTTCACCACCACACCATGCGGGTCCTTTGTTTCGCACGTCTCTCAGCTATTTCTATCGATCTTTTTGCCACAGCAATCACCCGTCAGCGGGGTTGATCTGGGGAGCGCAAATCGGCATAGAACCCAGTTAAGCTATGGCTGTAGTTGAAATCACAATGTTTTAACGTTTTGTTTTCTGCCTTCTATAATTTTCATGGCAGGTTACTAAGCGAAATACAACCACAATGTTGCTGAGATATTTGCAAAACTCTGGACCGCAGGTGTCTATGGTGGGGAACGAACGCGCTATTATCCTTTCCGGGGAGTAACGCGTTCACCACCACACCATGCGGGTCCTTTGTTTCGCACGTCTCTCAGCTATTTCTATCGATCTTTTTGCCACAGCAATCACCCGTCAGCGGGGTTGATCTGGGGAGCGCAAATCGGCATAGAACCCAGTTAAGCTATGGCTGTAGTTGAAATCACAATGTTTTAACGTTTTGTTTTCTGCCTTCTATAATTAAAATCTAAAAAAGATCGATAGAAATAGCTGAGAGACGTGCGAAACAAAGGACCCGCATGGTGTGGTGGTGAACGCGTTACTCCCCGGAAAGGATAATAGCGCGTTCGTTCCCCACCATAGACACCTGCGGTCCAGAGTTTTGCAAATATCTCAGCAACATTGTGGTTGTATTTCGCTTAGTAACCTGCCATGAAAATTATAGAAGGCAGAAAACAAAACGTTAAAACATTATGTAGTCAGCTTTCAACTTGCCCAACTTTGCTTCGTAGGCGAATGTGTCGCACATTTTTCACAAATAATTCGCGATCACGGTAAGCAAGTAAGGCGTAGCGTTCGTTTCTACTGTAATGATATAGTTTTTGGGCCTTGTTCTCTTTGCCACTGTGCTACTACGTGATGTTGAGATAGGATACAACCAACGTCAGTTTGAGCACCATTTCAATGCCCTACGCTGCGTGTCCACCATATACTCCGTAGACTTGGGGTTTTGCGCAAAACGGGATTGAAGTATGGAACAGCCTTGAAGACTCAACGGAACTATCATAACACTGCCACTGCACGAAAAGTCTAAAACGTGGTGTTGAATGCTTTTACGAGTACAAATAAATAACAAATGAAGGCTAAATCTTTCAACTTGAGTTTCACTCTGATATTGAAGTTCTTTTTTATAAAGTGGCGTCACTTCGCACACAGGATGCTTCAATTCACGACGTCGGGCCGTGAAACAACCGGTGACACCCTTCCAATTCTCTCACGGCACAGAGCCTTATTGGAAGAGGACCACACTAACACGCCCGCCACACGCCATGACCACAGCTTCTTGCTCTGCACCTATGACAGCAGAGCAGACTCTTCAGACGCCGACCTTTACGCTCTTTTTGAGACCGCTAGACGCATTAGATTTCACGTGATTGCACCATAAGAGGGGGAAAAGCAGGAAGACCGAAACACGCCAATTAGATGAAAAACCCTTTTTATTCGAGAAAGGATATTTCCGTTAAGAAATGTTAGTGGTGCTGGCTGTGCCGTACATCTGTTGCAACCGCCTTCCATAAAGTCACCACTTCCGAGATTCTATCATCGCGTTTAGCTATTTTTTGTCTCCACCTTTCGCATAAAAAGAAAGTCAGTATCAACACTTGCTGTTCACCGACTTATACAGCTGACGAGAGCGAACTGGACGCGTTTACAGGTGGCGGAAATAATCCGCTACGTAAGCCCTTTAATGAATTTGTTGTTGGAGACTTCAATGTCACGCTTGGAACGGGCAGAGCAAGCAAATATGGAATAGGAAAACTCAGACTGGCAGATCGAAACGGGAATGAAAATTGTCTTTCAGCTTTTTCCAAAAAAAGCCCCCGATGGACAAGGCAGTCTTCTAACGGCACGGCTCACGTTGAGACCGATTATATTCTTACAAACAAAAAAATGATGCCTCTTTGACAATTCAGTGGTACCTCAATTTTGTTACAGGATCTCATTACCGCCTTCAGTGTGCAAAGATTCGATTCAGTTATAAGCTTGACAAGAACACTTGTTATCGTCCAACAAGAACAAGATAAGTCGTGTACGGCGAGAATATTCTCAATGAAATCTTCAACTCATAAGACTGACAGATAAAGGGACCCCGACCGAGTACTGCAAGTTGCTTATCGAAGGACTTAAAACATACAATTTCGCCCCAGTTCTTCAAGAGAAGTTCAGACTATATCTCCATAACCACTAAGAAGGTGGTCAAAAAGAGAAAAAGAATGAAACTTCATCATATTGCAAGACATCTAGCGTGACTTTAAACGTAACGTTAGTGAATGCGACCTGCAAAAACCGTTACAAAAGGATTTACATCTGTACAAAAAAAAGTTATTGCAGGCAGCTCAAAAAAACGCGATTATACTTCCCAAGAATGGTAACCGAAGAGGCCTTCGTAATTATCGTCCGATATGTTTGTAGATAGTACTCTGCAAACTATTTACGAAGATTACCCTGTCGAGCATATCATGGGCATTGGATAAGGCACAACCAGTTAAGCAAACAAGATTTCAAGAGATTTTGCTGCGTAGACCAAATCCAACCGTATCTAACCGTGGGCCGTAGAAGTTTGTAGAGACTACCACCTACTCTTTGACCTAACTTTTGCCGATTATGAAAAAGCGTTTGACAGTCTCGAAACGAATGAAGTCCTATCAGCGCTCGACGACCAAGGAGTTAATCGGTCCTATGCACGAACAGTAGCTGACTGTAATCGAAACTACAGCACAAATATACACATTTTTCATCGTCCCCATACCACACCCACAGGAAAAGGAAGAGGTTCGATAAGGCTATATAATATTCCAAAACGAAGTCACCCGATTGGGATGAAAAAAGTTATGTACTAATGGGAAATTTCCATCAAATCGTTTCGACGACGACATCGTCGTCTTCTCAAGAAGCACCAATGAAGCAGAGGCGACGATCAGTGAGCTCAACGAAGTGGCAAGAAAGAACGGACTACACATGAATCGGAAGAAAAGCAAGTTCATAAAGAATCCATAGTCCGAAGGAACAGATCGAACTGGATGGTTCTTTGATTATAGAGACGAACTCATACTTGTATCTGGACGTTCAGTGAAAACGAAGAAAACATAAAGAAGTAACTACTCAAAAATGGAGAAAACTTGGGCAGCTTCCCAGCTTTCAGAGAGACCATCGACCAACCAACCGATCCGAAACACCGCGCTCACCTCTTCGATTCAGTAGTCTTTCCGCGGCCTATTATGCAACAGAAAAGTGTATTGATACTTCAATCGCGTCAAGAAAATCTGTGCACCACACACAGAGCGCTTGAACGATCTCTTTTGAAATTTAACCCATACTCATACCGTCTAGCCGGAACGCGCAGCTCAGATATTCGAAACTTATCCCAACATCGAGATCCGGGAGAATATAGTTAGCGAAACACAGATGGGCCGCTCATATAGTGGGAAGAAAATGGAAAATGGACGAAAAGAAAAGTAGAATAATAGACCCTAACAGAAAGCAAGCGTCCCCTTGGAAGACCAACAAAATGACAGTGAGATTCCATACGTTAACCATCTTTATCTGCAGATAAAAACGTCTTCACGATCTCGGAATGTGCCTCGTGGAGGTCAAAATGAACGAACCAGTTCACCACCAGGGACGATTGCCACGAAAAGAAACAAACGGAAAGTGTGCTGCAATACACAATACACGTGATGACTGGCCATCCAAGCATCCACGGAAGTAAACAATACTTGAGATCTACTGCTTTCGTGATCAGTATCGAGAAATCGTGGATAGTAATATTTCCTACATTGGCTACATCTACTGCTAGCTTGTTTAGCAAATTTTACAGTGTTTCTTCAATCGTAGAATCTTGATATCACAGTGTGATCCCTAAGACTTCGCCTCCATGTTCTCTGCCTACTGACACCGTTTTCCTCAAAGCAATGAAAAGTTATATGAAGTTATATATTTATGGAATGTGAAAGAACTCGCCTTCCTAATGTAAAATAAGGAAGCGTTTATCGATAATTTATTCCGCAAAGACTTCAGCATGTGGTAAGCATAGATCGTCCATGATTTTGTGCACATGAAAAGCGTCCCCAAGTTATCTTTCAACAATCTGGAGTTAGCAGAAAGCGTCCCGTCATGAACCGTGGATATCATAACAACATCCTTCTCATCTTTCCAATTAAGAACTCCGGTTTTGCTGTACTCTTCATTGTTTTCTTTTCAGCTTCAGGTGTAATGATCTGCTTGTGAAGCCCTCTTGTTTTTTCTAGAGGTTCCAGTAAGATTAGTCTCTTATCGCGCTAAGTTCGCAACATGAATAAATATGCAGTATTCTATATATTAAAGATACGACAGTGTTCTGTCGTTTCTGTAAGTCCGTCAAGTTTTCACCTGTCACAGCGTTCTAGATATCGAAAAATTACCGAGTTATAGAAAACCAAGTAATGTTCATTATGTATTGATAACGTTATAGTATTTCGAAACCGACTTTCCTTGAACCTCGGTGTGACTAATCAATATATAATTTCTTTGAAGAGCTTACACGAGGTTGATAATTATATTTATTTTCGGCTAACGTTTTGACGTCTTCGTCTTCATCAGAGCCGATGATCCGAGTCGATGGTCCACGCTTGTTATTCGTCTCGATGTGGCAGCTTCGTCTTCGTGTCTAGTCAGGTCTTCCTCATCGGGCCATCTCCTCGAATGAGGCATGCTCACTCGGTGATGCCCTTTTATGTAGGTTGCTGATGGTAGATAGCTGTGATTGTCCGGTGATAGTATGATAGTAACTTGTTTTTCCCGAACAATCAAACCTGCAGAAGTCGATGTTATCAGCTAGCACAAAGCGTATACAAATAAGAATAATAATAATATAATAGAGTAATAATAATAGAATAAAAATATACAACGAATAACAAGCGTGGACCATCGACCCGGATCATCGGCTCTGAAGAAAACGAAGACGTCAAAACGTTAGCCGAAAATATATATAATTAACAACCTCGTGTAAGCTCATCAAGCAAAGAATACATATTGATAGCGTTGTGTTTGAATGGCGAACAGAGTTACATCAAGACCATAACAGATGAAAAATTAGGCACCATCGTCATAGAGATGCCTAATTTCTTCATGGTCATTCAAATATGACTCATCCCGGTTAAAGCACTTCCCATGCACAGCTGCTAACACACTACTTTTATTAGCAACAATTCTTATGCTTCTATAATATATCGATACAAATCGACGGAAGACTCATGCAGGACACTACCCATTTTAATGCCCTTTTCATATGTGATCCCATAGGTCCCTCTGAACCCTCACCAGTAACGGTCGCTGCAGTATTCCCGCAGTAGAATTCAAGTCAAGCAAAAATTGGTTTGGAAAAGGTTTTTTTAATTCTAAGAGAAGAAGATAAAAGCTTTTCTCAGCTGACGCCTAGCGAAACATGTCTGTTTGATAAGCTATTTAAACTTTAAAAAGTGTAATAAAGAAACTACATGCGATCAAATAAATATCAGAATAGAGGAGTCATGAGTTATGCCTACCAAGTCTTCCCTGTTGGTACAAAACGCAATATATGCATTGGAGATGCATGAATCATGTCGACATTAATACCCCAATATTGAGCTTTGGCAACATATTGTGCTGCATGTGTAAGCAACCCAATAAAAAGGTTGAACCATCTATAGAATTGCTGAAAAGATAGGTAATCACTGAGAGCTGCTGATGTAGGCCAGCATTGGTACACAGCAATACTCCTCCTGTGGTGTTATTAATTTTTATAAGACGTTTTAGGTGTACTTTACAGAATTCTACACTATCTCACTAGTTATCTTGGTAATACCGATTCTTCATTGCACGGTATTTCCGAAGACTATAAAGCGCTTCAACTTCCTTAACAACGAACTCCGCCCGTTTAACTAGCTCGTCGATTTTTACCGGGTCCTTTTCGTCCTGGAACCAAAGCGGAATATGAATACTTCATTCAGAAAGAATTTATAAACGATTCGGTAACTTACCTTATTCTTTAGAAATGCCGCCTTCAGCCTTTTATGGAACCAATCCTTCCCCTTCGGGTACTCTTTACCCATATGATACAGTTGCTTGTACAAATCGATCACTTTCTTGCGTTGACTCATTATAATCACTAAATAGTACTAAAATCCTAGTGGTGTTTAATGATGCGTTATAGTAAAGCAATTTAGTAAAACCTAGCTCAATTTTTCGGTTCATAAATTGCTTCGCAATGACTGCGAGCCTTTAGTCAAACAGCCACGCTATCGACGCAATCCCCGAAAAGCAATTTTCGCCGCACAAAACAAGAATTAAAGTTAATGCACACGGTCCGAATTGAACCAGCAATCTCACTTGGATATCAATAGCCAAATACAGTGAAATGAATAGGCTTCAATTCCCTGCCTGCAGACGGCCACCGAATACGGCAGCAATGAGTGCGACGAGTACGGAAAGGCCGTTAAAATCTCAGAGCCATTCTGAGCTGCCTAAATTGGAAGGACTAAGGTAATGATCTGTAACTATAACGTAAGTTCACTTGAATCTGACTCTTCGATAGATGACTTGACCATGCAGGCAAGAAGAAGGTATGAAGTCATCCGGTTGGATGAGATGAGAAGACTCCGCCCATTCGACGACGTCTGTTACACCAGAGAAAACTGTTCTTGGTAACGTGCGACAATAAAGGAGTAGGTGGTGACGGCATTCTTTTCAACTACATCCTTTTTCCCAAGGATGTAGATTGCCCAATAATAAATGGACACTTTGATAACGCATAGACTTTGTAAATACTAAAAAACGTTTATAGAGGTCAGTATCAACAGATCCGCCGCGAAATTCGACCAGATGGGATAAGTGGTCTGAAAGCACAAGACAATATACTTTTCGTTACTACAACTCAATAAGAATACCTGCCCATGCACCAGCATCAGTGTAAAATCTGTGTTCGATAAGTTATCGATCGACTACAAGAAGGCCGGCAAAAAGCTATGTGTGGCAAAATACGCCATAAAAAACGAAGTGTGCGCATTGAAATCAATATGTAGGGCAGCTCACAAATTGAAATCAATGCAAATGGTCGTGAAAGGGCTAACGTCACCATCGAGAATTTCAGTGGGCACACATGGTGAGAGGCTGCTTCAGTTTACCATGACGACCAAGATCATTCACGATAACTCGTAATTTCAAAAACAACATTTTTAAGGTTAGACACGGGAGTCTCCAAATGAAGAGTACCATAATGAAATATCAGGATAAGTCGAAGAATTTGTCTAACCGATGTCGTTTGTCAAAGGATTTACACGGGATCAGACCATTGCTTCTTTTGTGTGAAGCTACATTTTTCGTGAAAAAAAGTAAAACCGTAGAGTTCAGGAAATCAAATCCTAAAGTTCTGCAGGAAAACAATAAAACGAGCTGAAGCTGCAGAAGTTAGGAAGAGCATTTAGAGCACAGCTATCTACCATCAGCAACCTGTATAAAAGGGCATCACCTAGTGAGCATGCCTCATTCGAGGAGATGGCCCGCTGAGGAAAACCTGACTCGACACGAAGGCGAAGCTGCAACGTCGAGACGAACAACAAGCATGGACCATCGACTCGGATCATCGGCTCTGAGGAAGACGAAGACGTCGAAACGATAGCCGAAAATAAATGTCATTATCAACCTCGTGTAAGCTCATCAAAGAAAGAATACATATTGATTAGTGATACCGAGGTTCAAGGAAAGTCGGTTTCGAAACAAAATTATCTCATTCCGCACCAGAGGAAACCCTTGCAGCTTCCAAAGAGGAAATGAAGAAAACCATCTACGATTACTACCCGGATCATCTACGTAACGCACCTCCTAGCATGGCATACCTAATGGAGTCCTTTAACATTACCGCCTTTTGTAATGTGTCGAATGACTCCGTAATGCTATCCCTACACGAGCTCGTTGTGCAACACGAAGGAGCAGTTAATACGCATGGCTTCTCAATTCACCAGCTCATAGCTCTCCCTAAGGAGTACCTAAACTTTTTAGTTTTCGGATGGTCCATAAAAGATAACGCACAAATGAGAGGGTTGGCAACGACACAGCGACTGACAATAAGCCTTGCCATGTCTAACGTTGAAGCCCCTACTCTACTCTAATTATATTGACGACTCTTTTAGACATTTGATCAACATAAGATAAGATTGACAAATGTTTCGAACTACATAACCAACAGCGACAGTAAATAAATTTCACCGGAGCGAAACCGAAGAAACTAGCTCCCGCTTTCAAACCACCGAATTAACCTGCCAAAAACGGTTATATCACTAAATGGTATCGAAACCCAAGCAGGAAAGAAAAATATTGCGTCGTTTTCTTGTTCAGCAATCGCGAGGTTTTTAAACAGCATACATTTACTTCCATAGAAAAACACAATACAATACAACGCTAGCTGACGTTTCCGCAGTATCGCCTTCTTCAGAGCCTGGAAGCGTTTGGCCTTGTAGATTGCATATCAGTATACCCTTCCAGGCTCTGAAGAAGGCGATGCTGCTGAAACGTCAGCTAGTGTTGTACTGTATTCTGTTTTTCTATGGAAGTAAATGTATACTCGTATGAAATGCTGAGATATTTGCAAAACTCCGGACCACAGGTGTATGCAGTCGGGAACGAACACGCGCTGTTGTCCTTACCGGGGAGCAGCGCACTTCACCACTACACCATCCGGGTCCTTCGCTTTGCATGCCTCTCAGCTAGTTCTATCGATCTTTTTTCCATCAACAACTGTTGTCCTTACCGGGGAGCAGCGCACTTTGTTCGTTCGTTCCCCACTGCATACACCTGTGGTCCGGAGTTTTGCAAATATCTCAGCATTTCATACGAGTTATAATTCGAAACATAACCTGCCATTAAGAAGAAAAGGTAGTAAATAAAAGAGTTAAGATAAATGTATACTGTTTAAAAACCTCGCGATTGCTGAACAAGAAAACGACGCATTCATATTCCAATGCCGAGGTTAATGAAAGTCGATCCTGAGAAAAACATTGGTTCATTACCTCCCCTCTCATCCTTCGTACGTAAAGAGGGAGCTCATGAGAAACGCATTTCGAAAAACCAGTAGTGGGTGAAAGCAATAGAACAGAAGGAAGAATCCCTGAACTCGTAGTGAAAAATGACTGTTTGCTACGGTTACAAAATTGTAAATCCTTGGGATACGTTCAGAGCGAAAACCATGCCTCCAGATTATAAGTTTTGTGAAGACAAGGTATCCTCAATGCTGCCCCTAATTTCTAACGGATTAAGAGCAGTTATAAAACATTGCTTAAAAAGGACCACTTAGAGAATTCGATAACAGTGATTGAAATACCACCGAGCACCTCAAGTCGGTTAGTTCGTAATCGCCTGTGTGACAGCTTACATGCAACACAAAATTGGATAATATGCCCTAATTGATGGTGATTGCACGAGTTCGGGTACGGTTCATGTGATCTAAGGCATGCGAGCATGAATACATTGGCGAACTTGGTAGACCACTCTGCGTCTGTATAAAAGAACAACTAATCGGCAAACTTAGAGTTGTGGCAAATACTACACTAGGCGGGTATAAGATGCCGGGACATAACGTGGAGGATTTCGAAGTAAAACTTACCATCCTCCAACGGGAAACGAAAACTTCAGCGCTCAAACCTCTCGAAGCATTTTGGAATAATTCCAAGAACCCGAAAATGAACCACAGGGAAGAATGCCTCGTTATCACGTGTGATATCACATAATATTTAAGACTTATATTTTAGTGAGAGAGAGGTGAGAGACTCATCCATATGGAACTTGTGCGGTTAGTCTTCACGTGGAATACACAGTGGAAGCGGTGAGTGTGCCAGGAAGCTTCTTCGTCTTCAATGCGATTGAAATCTAGACTTCGTAATTCTTATGTTGGGGCTATGGAAGTGCTTGGCCTAGTAGATTTCAGTCAACTTCACTTTTCCAGGTTCTGAAAAAGGTGGAACCTGCCGAAATGTTACTCACTACTACTTCTTACTATGATTCAGTTGCGGCAGAAGCGCTCATGTAAGGTCTGAACAACTTGGGCGTAGCTGCTCAGTATACAAACATCTTTCGTAAGCTGTAGAGAAATTTCACAACTAAAATATCACCATTCCATAACGATATTTACATCGACGTTAATGACGTAGTTGGAGGCAAAGCGTGTAAAGAACGAGAAAATTGGAATTGAAACAACATGAAGGAAGTCGATGATCGGCTACCATATTTTGTTCGCTTCGCCAATGATATCGTGATTTCGACAGCATACATTTAGCAGCAAGAACAAATGGTAGTTGGCAACGACAACGCTTGCGGATATTGACCTTCGACTAGAACTTATGTAAACGATGTATATAAGGAAACGATTTGTTTCCGATACCACACTCTGCACTCTCAACGAAATGAAGGTATTCGAATTCTCACCACAATGAGCTTTCAAGTTCATTAAGGATGTAATGAAGAGGACTGTGAACGCCCTACTACAAGCACACTTTCAGCTAGACGATTCCTGTGGAAGGGTGCTTGCGGCGCAGTGGTCACAGGCGCCGACCAATACACGCAGGATCCACCCACGCACTCAAGGTCCTCCAAGCCTGGGAGGATAGCAGCTTTGGCTCGATACATCGGTAGACCACCGCGAGTCATTGTAAAGATCAGATATGAATTCAGCACCCACAGCGATGCTTATTAAGGTCGAATGTTTGGTGTGTCCCTCAGGGATTGATCAACGCCGAGACCCTTGTTCTTTTTATCCCTTTTTCATACGATTCCTGTCGCTCTGACGTATGGGTCAGAAACCTAGTCAGGCAGAGATCGATAATATGAGTACCTCGCATAGCTTAATAGAGAAAGAATCCGACCCTCCGAGCTAGGTCAACTGTCAAAGATTGGAAACTGCATTGAGCACGCGAAAATGTCGAAAATCAGGTGGGCCGGACGTGCAATGCGTACAACCGAATAATAATAGCCGTTAGCGACTGGATTGCTCGATATAGTAAAAGCACAACAAGAAGACCATCGACTGGATTCTCAGAGTTCTTCAAGAAGACAGTAGAGGAAAAATATCCTGAGCAGACCCAAATAAACCTATCAAGTAGCGGTTACCTGACGAAGTGGTATCGAAAGCCAAGTAACAAGAACATCCTGCTTCATTTCCTTTCTTCCCACTCTTCACACACAAAGAGGGCGATTGCGAGAAACATGTTTCGAACAGCCACCTCTGTGTGCACTACCACGGAACTAAAGGAAGAATCGCGCGACTTGACTCGGCAAATAGCCATCTCCAATGGCTACGAAATAATAACCCCACGAGATAAGTTTACAAGGAGAACGACGCGCCCACGCGAAACACTTGGCCAAAAGAAAGTCCCGTTCATGTTGCCTTTTATGAGCGATGAAGTAAGCGTAGCTATAAAACGATGCTTAAGAAGGGGGTCTAGAGGAATCGGTAGCGATAGTTGAAATACCACCGGCTACTCTTCGTCGCCAATTAGTTCGCAACCGCCTGTACGACCGTCTGTGTGAAACAACAAATTGCGTAATTTGCCCTTACGGCAGGGACGGTGATTGCATGAGTTCAGGTACGATATACCTGATCTCTTGTAACAATTGCGGAGATGAATATATTGGCGAAACGGGCAGACCTTTGTGTATCCGTATGAAAGAACACCTAGATGGCAAACGAAAACTAAGACGAAGCACCCCACTAGGCACGCATAAGATACAAAAGCATAGCGGAGACGATTTTGAAGTAAAAGTCAATATTCTCGCACAGGAGTCCAAAACACCAGCGCGAGAACTCCTTGAGGCTTTTTGGATCAATGCCAAAAGCCCTACAATGAATAGCAGGGACGAATGCCCGGAGATCATACGCGACCTGATCTCGTACGTTCGCATCGATTTTTGATGTGGGATGGTGCAGTCATCAACCATATGTGACTATAATCAGCTGTTCTAAACTTCCTCATTGGAAGTCACGTAAAAGCGGTGAGTTTTTCGAGAAGTTGTTGATCATGTAATTACCAAAGAGTTCTTCGTCTTTTTGTAAGTGTTATTGAAGCGTTTGGCCTAGTAGATTGTATATCAGTATACCCTTCCAGGCTCTGAAGAAGGCGATACTGCCGAAACGTCAGCTCCTGCTACGTTTTATTGTGCTTTTTATGGAAGTAAATGTATGCTGTTTAAAAACCTCGCGATTGCTGAACAAGAAAACGACACATTCATACTGAGCAGAGCCGATAGCGCGAACAGAACCTATTCGTCTACACTTGCACGCAGCCAGGACAAATAAGTATTTCACTAGCACTCATCCAGGTTAATCGAAGATCAAAGGAAGGAATATTGATAGAGGTGATACGATGTTATCACATGCACTTGAATGGTGCCACAAATGACAAACTTATGAGCTGAGATATTTAGATCTAA
Source organism: Angiostrongylus costaricensis (assembly GCA_900624975.1). NCBI lineage: Eukaryota > Metazoa > Nematoda > Chromadorea > Rhabditida > Metastrongylidae > Angiostrongylus > Angiostrongylus costaricensis. The sequence continues at coordinate 138,259 of UYYA01003876.1, read as the reverse complement.
CGTTAACACCAGAAATCGTGCTCGCATCAAAAGCACTGGATTCAATGTATTGTGCTAATTTTGGCGAGAAAAAAAGTTGAACGAGGATACCACGTCATATTCACAATATCTGAACATTTATTTTTGCCTATCCTTTCTTCGTGGCAGGGCACGATGTGATATACAACCAAACGGATGCCGAGATATGAACAAAGCCATGGACCCGTGTTTGGTCTGGAACACTCGATTACGCCCATCGGGGCTCACGTGCTACCCACTACCTGCCTCTGTTTTAGCCGTGTTTTTACTCTATATGCTTTATAGGCAGACGGAAAAGAAATAAGCAGTAAAAGAAAATCAAACATGGCGATTTCGACTGTAGTTACCGTTTAACCTGGTCCAATCCCGACTAGTGCTCCTCAGATCATTCCCGGTTAGTGGTGATTACTGATAGCGCTGTTAAAGTAAACAAACTTTCCGATAAAAAGGCAAAGCAAGAGCCTCGGATTGTGAGGTGTATAGCATTTGAGACCCCGGTAAGGGTAATCATAGGTTCGAAACTCACAATAGACCTCCAGTTGTGATAATATCTCAGCGTCCCCATGTGATATTGTTAACTGTCATGACTAATTTTGAATTTCCTCAACACTTCCATCTTTAGTGAGAGTTATATTTACAAGGTCTGTCTCCTTCAACAAAAAGACACATGCAATAAGTAAAAAGTGATTCCATTGTGATTAATATCACAGCTACAGCTTAATTCACTTCGATCCCGATTTGTGCTACCCAGATCAATCCCGTTGATGGGTGATCGTTAACAGCAAGATAGAAAACTACCCGAGCGAAAAACGAAACGAGGGATCCGTATAGTGTGGTGGTGAAAACAGCTCCGGAAACGACAATAGCGTATCCGACCACAGCAAACACCTGCGGCCCGGAGTTTTGCAAATAGCTTAGCATCACTGTGGTTGTGAAAAACACATATTTAGGCTTTCAAATAAATCTAGGTGAAACAAACATGCTCAGGTAGTCATAACACCTACAGATGTCGCATAAAGTTTTACTTCGATTCAAATCAATAACTTAATAACATCTGGATAAACCGCTTTCGGGTTCATAACTCGTTCAGTTCAATTGAAAAAAAGAACTCACAAGAACAACTCATCAATGAAACAACAGTTCATCTGAAGTTTTAAAACATCAAGAGGAAAATCCACCCAATAACAGTAGTGATCACCTATAGTAGAAATAACAGATATCAAAATCAAACCGTTCTAGAATTATTAACAAAATCACATAGGTCGAAAGCCTACACTTTCCGAATTTTCTTAAGCAAAAGAAAAACTGCAACAAAACATCAACATTTAACAAGCTGCATAATTTTGATAAAAAACCATGTCGGCGAAATTGGTGACAGGACGACGGCAACGAACACAAAGAATGTTCAAAAGAAATATATAGAGAGACACTAATTACTCAATAACTTTCAAAACCTTTCCAATAGCAATGGTACGGCCTTCGTCACGAAGGGTAAACCGGCCCAACTGAGGCAATTCCTAGAAGATGAAAAACGAAAGTATGAGGTACGGAAGCCACACCCACCTGTACTATGTGAAAACAAACGTTGGTTGAAATCTGAAAGGTTCTCACCTTGAAAGGCTCAAGACAAAATGCTTCGGAGCTCTCAATCCGCATAATACATTTTTCGTCCTGACGAACAAATCGAGACTTCTTCTTCTCACCCGTCTTCTTATCTATCGTACAGATAACCATCTATAACTAGGAACTTACAAGCACTCTCAAAATAACGTCCAACAACATTCTGCTAGAAAGGTTGTAAACGGTGTTGAAATGAATTAGTTTCCTGAAGAGTCAAATGAAGCAACATTTGTAAGCAAAAACATTCTAAGGCTACCAAAAATTACCTTCCCAAGAAAATTGAGGGCTATAAAATAATTAGCAACTTGAACTTAAAGTCATATGTGCTCACTTTTACAGAAACTTCCTCAACAGCAGACTGAATATGGAGAACACACGTATAACCGGAGGCAATTATCGATTTATGCTCCAGAATGACGACCTGGAAAACCGTCGCTGCAGTAATAAAAGATGCTGATGGCACTAGTAGGTACAAAACTAGTTGAGAGGCAGGCGAAATGGAGGACCCGCATGGCGTGTGGTAAACGCGTCAGCTTCTGGAACGGGTAATAGCGCGTTCGTTCCCCACCACAGACACCTGAGGTCCGGAGTTTTACAAACATCTCTGCGCCATTAGCTTGTACAAAAGATAACGTTATTCTTCACTAGACATAGTTTTACCTCAGCGTCGAAAACACGACCAACTTTGCAAAGTGCATCCGCAGAACAAATAATGAAACCCGATTGAAGTTCATTTTCCTCAACTCCTAAATAGATATCTGATTGGTTTTCGATTAATATTTAGTTAATTCTAAAAAAATTATTTAAAGAAAGTAGCCGCGAGTTTGAAGCAATACCGCCCCATTCCAATAATCTTTCCTATCTCTCCTTCTCTTGCAGAACCAAACCTTGTCGCTGCCATTCCATTTCAAAAACTTTCGGAAAACCATAGTAGTGCTGGTCATGCACTCAATTTTCTCAGCCGCTTCAGCCGGAAACACCTCAAGAAAATTAAAGACAACAAACCCTTCAGTTTGAATTTGACATTGTCTCCGGACACAACACGGTCGGTCTCCACTTCATCGGACCAAAGTTGAATGACTTGAACAGCTTGCTATGATTAGATAAATCAGCAAAAATACCATCATTTAATTGCCAAAGATATTTTCTTGCCACTAAACTCATTTCCCAGCAATATGCAATAAACTCTGTGTTCAAAAACATCAAATTTCAGAGACACACATAAACACATATACCTATCGACACACAACAGATATACACACGTACACATACATATATATATGTATATATATACATATATACACTCACATACACAACACAAACCCTCAAGACCCGACCATACTGCCTCAAGATGTCCAAAAGGTGTTCCTAAGCATCGAATTGCAATGTACAGCGGGGTTCGACCTCCCGTTAGTGTTCTTCACACTGAATACTTCGACATTTTCATTCGAAACCCTCGAAAAATAAACCAGTGCCACGAACAAGAGCCCTCAAGATGGAATTCTCGCCGCAGCGTAGCGGATCTTCCGCCAGTCCATAACAGCCAGCGATTTCCTGTAGTCTACAGTTGTGAACACTCAAGTGCAGGTGTCATGAGACTCTAAGGAAAGAAAATATTGCGTGATAAAGAAATTACCAGCCCAAATTGGGGTATGGCCTGCACAAATCTTCTTGAAGACATATCACACACAATAAGTCAAACGGGGCCACTCACCCTACGTAAAAATTTGGAAATAATTCGATGTTTTTCTTCAATAAGCAGACACGACGTTGTTATTATAGGATTTACTAGGATACAATAGCTGACGTTTCGGCGGTTTCACCTTCTTCAGAGCCTGGAAAGGTCAAATTGAGATGCGATCTACCCAGCCAAACACTTTCATAACCCTAGCCGATAAAACTTAACAAATAAATTTGTATTCGCATAAGAAACAGCTCCATTCAAACACCTACCGTTTATTTGTTGTATTTAAGTCAGTTGATGGATAGCAGCCGCACAGAGTAATACACGGGCGATAACTGTGCCTGTGTCAGGTTATTGGATTAGTCTGAGGTATGACGCCAGGTTACGCGTGATAACAAGACACTCCTCCTTACGGTTCATTTTTGAATTTTTGGAATTGATCCAAAACGCCACAAGAGTTTTAAGCGCTGATGTTTTTGATTCGTGCGTGAGGATAGTGACTTCTACTTCAAAATATTCTCCGTTGTGTTCCTGCATCCCATGCGCGCCTAGTGGAGTGTTTGGTTCTAATTTAGATTTACCGACTAGATGTTCTTTTATGCGGACGAAGAGCGGTCTACCCGTTTCGCCAACGTATTCGTCCCCGCACGCTTTACAAGAGATCAGATAGACTGTACCCGAACTCATGCAATCACCGTCTCTACCATTTGGGCAAATTATGCAGTTTTTTGTTGTACATAGACGGTCGTACAGGCGGTTGCGAACTAGCTGGCGTCTTAGAGTGTCCGGTGGTATTTCTACCACTCTTACGGAATTCTCTAGACCGGCCCTTCTTAAACAGCGTTTTATAGCTGCACTTACTTCATTTGAAATGAAGGGCAGTATAAACGGGACCTTGTTGTCGCTAGAGTTACCGTTGGGGTACCTGTGGTTTCCTCTACACCTATCTCGAGCTACGGTTTCGTAGCCATTAAAAATGGCTATTTGCCGCGCCAAGTTCCGGGATCCCTCTCTCTGTTGTCTTCCTGTGCACACGCTGGTAGCTGTTCGATACATGTTTCTCACAAACGCCCTTTTCGTGTGAGAGGAATGAGAGGAGAGGTAATGAACCAAGATGTTTTTACTACTTGGCTTTCGATACCACTTCGTAATGTAGCCGTTTTCTGATAGGCTTATTTGCACGTTCAGAAATGGAAGCCAGTTGTCTTTTGGTTTCTCTCGGTTGAATTTAATATACTCTGACTGTGTGTTCAACAACTCGAAACATCTGTCGATTTCTTCCTGCGTTGAAGAAATGAATAAATTTGTATTCACATAAGACACAGCTTCATTTAAACACCTACCGTTTATTTGTTGTATTTAAGTTAGTTAATGGATAGCAGCCGCACAGAGTATCACATGGGCGAGGACTGTGCCTGTGTCAGGTTATTGGATTGGCCTGAGGTATGGCGCCAGGTCACGCGTGATAAGAAGGCACTCCTCCTTACGGTTCATTTTTGAATTTTTGGAATTGATACAAAACGCCACAAGAGTTTTACGCGCTGATGTTTTTGATTCGTGCGTGAGGATAGTGACTTCTACTTCAAAATATTCTCCGTTGTGTCCTTGCATCCTATGCGGGCCTAGTGGAGTGTTTGGTTCTAATTTAGATTTACCGACTAGGTGTTCTTTTATACGTACGAAGAGTGGTCTACCCGTTTCTCCAACGTATTCGTCCCCGCACGCTTTACAAGAGATCAGATAAACTGTGCCCGAACTCATGCAATTACCGTTTCTACCGTTAGGGCAAATTATGCAGTTTTTCGTTATACATAGACGGTCATATAGGCGGTTGCGAACTAGCTGGCGTCGTAGAGTGTCCGATGGTATTTCTATCACTCTTATGGAATTCTCTAGACCGGCCCTTATTAAGCAGCGTTTTATAGCTGCACTTATTTCGTTTGAAATAAAGGGTAAGAGGAACAGAGTCTTGTTTTCGCTAGAACAATCGCTCTGGGGCGTGTGTTTTCCTCTATGTCTATTCCAAGAAGCTACAGTTTCGTAACCATTTGAAATGGCTATTTGGCGTGCCAGTTTCGAGGATTCTTTCCTCTCCACTCTACCTGTGCAAACGCTGGTGGCGGTTCGAAACATATTTCTTATTTTTATAAGCACCCTTTCAGTGTGTGAGGGATGAGAGGAGAGGCAATGAATCACTATATTCTTACTACTTGGCTTTCGATACCATTTTGTGTTGTAGCCGTTTTGGGATAGGTTGATTTGAACGTTTAGAAATGGAAGCCAGTTATCTTTCGGTTTCTCACGGGTGAATTTTATGTACTCTGTCTGCTCGTTCAATAACTCAAAGCATTTGTCCATATCCTCTTGTGTGGAGCAGATGACAAAACAATCATCTATATAAATACAGTAGAGTAACGGCCTGAGATCGATTACTGGTGCTTCCAATTTAAACATAATGGCAACGACAATGGTTGATGCCAGTCGCTGTCCCATTGCCAACCCTCTAATTTGCGCGTAATATTTCCCGGACCATCTGAAGATCGAGCAGTTTAAACAGACCTTTAGGAGGAACATAAGCTGCTGAATCGAAAAGCCATACATGTTAATTGCTCCTTCGTGTTGCTCAAAGAGCTCTCGGATGGCCTGCATTGCGGAGTCGTTCGACACGTTAGTGTAAAGGGCGGTAACGTCGAACGACTCCATAACATACGCACTTTTGGGAGGTGAGGTGCACAGACGGTCTAGGAACATTTGGGTGTTCGTGTGATGGCCTGGTATGTGCTTAAGCAACTGGTTGAGGATTAGACTTTTAAACCAAGCAATTCTATCCGCAGGCCAGCCTACACAACTGATGATGGGTCTAACTTTAAAGGTGGAAGGGCCGGTAGACGCCAAATCATCAGCGGATATTAACTTATGGGTCCTGATAAGTAGGTATAAGACGGGACATGTCGGCACTTCGATCTTAAGATGCGAAATGTCTGCTAGTTTCAAACCTGTTGCGCTTGCCATCGTGACCTATTCGTTGTTCAATTTTCGATTTTGACTTTTGAATTCCTTTTCAGTAGATGCGCGATAAAGAGATGCGTCCTCAAGATGCTTTTTCGTTATATCGACATCTAACTGGCGAGGAATTACTACAAACCCTTATCACTTACTGGTAGTCTATTAGTCATTGATTTTATTAGCTCTCGAACTTGTCGCATAACAGATTCTTGCGCAGCTGTAAGGTTCGAACTAAACTTTTTCGCGCGATAGTGGCTAAGGACTTTGACAGTTTCGCTCGAAAATATACGAAATTTTATATCGACTTCGTCGTTTGGGTCTTGCTATCTAAAGAATAACCGAGGAAATGGAGGTGCGGGTAGTGCTCCTACTTTCTCTTTGTTCCTTTTTGTTGCCAGTGTGTGCACATGTAGAGATGAGAGCGAAGAATCCTCGAAACTGGCGCGCCAAATAGCCATTTCAAATGGTTACGAAATTGTAGCTTCTCGGCATAGGCATAGAGGAAAACCCACGCTCCAGAGCGATTGTTCTAGCGAAAACAAGGCTCCGTTCCTCTTACCCTTTATTTCAAACGAAATAAGTGCAGCTACAAAACGTTTCTTAATAAGGGCCAGCCTAGAGAATTCCTTAGGAGTGATAGAAATACCATCGGACACTCTACGACGCCACCTAGTTCGCAACCGCCTACATGACCGTCTATGTATAACGAAAAACTGTATAATTTGCCCTAACGGTACAAACGGTAATTGCATGAGTTCGGGCACAGTTTATCTGATCTCTTGTAAAGCGTGCGGGGACGAATACGTTGGCGAAACGGGTAGACCACTCTGCGTACGTATAAAAGAACATCTAGTCGGCAAACGTAAGCCAAGTACTCCACTAGGCACGCATACCACGCAGAAACATAACAGAGAAGATTTTGAAGTAAGGGTTACGATCCTCGCGCAAGAATCGAGAACACAAGCGCGCAAAACTCTAGAGGCATTTTGGATTAATTCCAAGAACCCGAAAATGAACCACAGGGAAGAATGCCTCGTTAACACGTGTGATATCACATAATATTTAAGACTTATATTTTAGTGAGAGAGAGGTGAGAGACTCATCCATATGGAACTTGTGCGGTTAGTCTTCACGTGGAATACACAGTGGAAGCGGTGAGTGTGCCAGGAAGCTTCTTCGTCTTCAATGCGATTGAAATCTAGACTTCGTAATTCTTATGTTGGGGCTATGGAAGTGCTTGGCCTAGTAGATTTCAGTCAACTTCACTTTTCCAGGTTCTGAAAAAGGTGGAACCTGCCGAAATGTTACTCACTACTACTTCTTACTATGATTCAGTTGCGGCAGAAGCGCTCATGTAAGGTCTGAACAACTTGGGCGTAGCTGCTCAGTATACAAACATCTTTCGTAAGCTGTAGAGAAATTTCACAACTAAAATATCACCATTCCATAACGATATTTACATCGACGTTAATGACGTAGTTGGAGGCAAAGCGTGTAAAGAACGAGAAAATTGGAATTGAAACAACATGAAGGAAGTCGATGATCGGCTACCATATTTTGTTCGCTTCGCCAATGATATCGTGATTTCGACAGCATACATTTAGCAGCAGGAACAAATGGTAGTTGGCAACGACAACGCTTGCGGATATTGACCTTCGACTAAACCTTATAAAAACGATGTATATAAGGAAACGATTTGTTTCCGATACTGGACAGTATATAAACCTGTTATTCTGATGGGAGGAGCACATTACGCTTGAATTTGGTGCGGTCGGTATTCACGCGACATACTCAGTGGAAGACTCATAGAAAGCGGTGAGTGTACAGAGCTGTGATAAATGTGATTGAAATCTTGGTTTAGCGTTTTCTCTGTTTAGTTATGGAGGTGTTTGGCCGAATGGATTGTTGTCAAGTTGACCCTTCCAGGCTCTGAGGAAGGCGAAATCCGCCGAAACGTCAGCTTGTGCGTAAATAAAGAAATAAAAGAGCACCTCGTGTTTGCTGACCAGAAGTAGAAAGATATATTCAATCAATGCCGAGGTTAATAGAAAGTCGGACTTGGGAGTTACTACAAATTTATATGTTAAGTTTTATCTGCTGGAGTTATGAAAGTGTTTGGCTGGATAGATCGCATCTCAATTTGACCTTTCCAGGAAGGCGAAACCGCCGAAACGTCAGCTATTGTATCCTAATAAAACCTATAATTAACAACCTCGTGTCTGCTTATTGAAGAAAAACATCGAATTATCAATCAATGCCGAGGTTAAAGAAAGTCGGTCGTGGGAATTTGGAAATATACAGAAACTAAGTACTCAAAATGCTATTCAGAATTAGGAAAGGAACTACTCACCTTATTGGGCATTAAGACAAGATTCTGACCTTTAACAACGACACCTGACTCCATTTTACCGATGATAAGAGTACCCATATCCTAAATCTTTCGCTGTCATTCATTTGCAAGAGAACAAGATTTGAAAAGGGGTAGTTTACGAGATCCGCAGACAATTGCTTTAAAACTCACGGAAAACTTGTCTACTACAATACAACGAACAGGTCCATTATAATCACGAGCCATAGAAACCAAATGATTATCGATATAGTCGATGAAACAAGGACCACTAAAAGACAGACCATGAAAATTAAAAGATTTCAAGTACTAACTAGTATCTCAATCGAAATTAAAAGTAAACTCTGTACTCCCTAACAAGAAACCAGAAATGATTTACCTGTACCACCCCCCTTGATCGCAAGGAGGTCTATCTTTCAAGAACGCTCCTGTCAATCCAGAAACAGGAATGTACGTCATGTCTGTCTTAGGATTGAAGCCACATTTGCGGAGATACGGAGTGAGCTTGCTTTGAATTTCGTTGAACCTTAACATGCCTTATACCTCATTGAATACATACATGCGGCTAATTTCTAAGCTACCGTGCTTTAGAAAAATCCTTTATTTCAGAGAAACAATAGCACTAGAGTAATACTGCTTTAAAAAATAGGAAGAGAACTGAGAAACACTACGACCTTTTCGGAAGTAAGGACAATATTACTACTGGAGTAATATATGGTTATTGTTATGCGTGTCGTTGTTATTTTCCCATGCGTGTCAAGTGTCATTTTATTTTCCTAGTCTTGTTGTAAGTGAGCAGTTCTAGCGAACAAGGACGTATATTCAGATGGCAGAATTTTGGGGTTAAACGACTTTCAAACCTGTGCTTTATTATTCAATACAATGTTTAGTACCCACCGATCTCCCTCACATGAGGGATCTCGAGCCGGTTAGTCGCGAGGCTGCGTGGCGCGTCCCCAGGTGGCGCATAGGGGTTAATTACGGACCAAAAGTGACCTTTGCTTCTCTGAGACGCAAGTGGATCCAGGAGATCGACTCCCTGTTTCTGCAGCGCTGATTTGGCACATACTTTCTGTATTTGCTAGGCGTATTCATGTACGCGTTTGTGAGTGCGTTCTTGTCTATGCGGATTGTATTCTACGAGTCAATTCGGCCAAAAGAGTGCAATCAAGTGACTGGGAAGTATATGGAAAGCGGTTAGGAGTCGCCTCCAACAAATAAGCCTCCATGTCCTCACTGGGAGAGCCTGGCAAGCTACCCGTGAGTATACCCATTCCCCACATTCAGAGCCCAGCAAACCATACGTGGGCATCAAAACGCTAAACACAGTAAAAAAAAAATAGGTCTCATTCCCCTAATCCCGGAAGGGCGCCCAATTTCGCAGCGTTGGGTAGGACAAGTACGGAGAGGCTGCTGAAAGGGCCAATGGAAGCTGCCTGGATTTCAAAGAACTATAGCGGCGATCTGCATCTACAATGCACGTACACTTGCTTCCTCCTCGATAGAAGACTTGCAAGCAAGAAGGATAAATGCAAGAAAGAAGGATAAATGACACCGGAGAAGAACTGTTCCTCGGAACATGCGACAGTGGAGGCGTCAGTGGCGTCGACGTTCTCGTCAACACTAGTTTGTCCACGAACATCGATTCATTCGAACAGCTTACAACCCAAATCGGACGCTTACGATTAAAAAGATGTGGATCAATATCAGCTTTGTCAATCTACGCGCCGACATTAAACTATGACATAGAAAAAATTGAAGCGTGCTATATGGACTTGGAGAAGTTCTACAGCGAAGACCATACATTCTTCAAGGCCATCATTGGAGATTTCAACGTTAAGATTAGAGCAAGAAGAACGTCTGAATAACATCACATTGGAACCCACGGATTAGAATGGAGCGAACACGGTGAGCGGCTATCTGAGTTTATCACGTCGACCAAGACTATCCATGGTAACTTGCAATTCCAGAAAGACCCCCTCAACGCTGGGCGTGGAAGTCCCCAATGGAGAGTACCATAACCAAATAGACCACAACATGGCAAATAGAAGGTTTTGCTTAGCCAATGACGCTGTTGTTCCAAAATTCTACACGGAATCAAACCACCGCCTCCATCGTGCAAAATTCTATTTCACGCGGAAAGGAGAAAAAACCGCTAAAACCTACAATGAATAGCAGGGACGAATGCCCGGAGGTCATACGCGACCTGATCCCGTACGTTCGCATCGATTTTTGATGTGGGATGGTGCAGTCGTCAACCACATGCGACTATAATCAGCTGTTCTAAACTTCCTCATTGGAAGTCACGAAAAAGCGGTGGGTTTTTCGAGAAGCTGTTGATCATGTGATTACCAAAGAGTCTTCCGTCTTTGTGTAACTGTTATTGAAGCGTTTGGCCTAGTAGATTGTATATCAGTATACCCTTCCAGGCTCTGAAGAAGGCGATACTGCCGAAACGTCAGCTAGCGTTGTATTGTATTGTGTTTTTATGGAAGTAAATGTATGCGTCTTAAAAACCTCGCGATTGCTGAACAAGAAAACGACACAAAAACCGCTAAATTCAAAAACCGAGGTCGCAGAACCAACGTAAACTGGGATTTATTAAATTCATTAGTTGGTTGTTGGGAAGATGCCGTTGTCGATAACATCGACGAAGAATACGATCGGCTCATTCAACATCTTCACGTTAGCGCTATGAAAGCTCAGAGTTCGAAAGTCACCAACAGACATCTGACTCCAGAAACGCTCTAGCCCACCGAAGCTTGGCCAGTTACAAGAACAAGATGATTGTACTCCGATGCCTAGGCGGAACAGTTACAGGGTCCAGAAAGGCAACGGAGAAAATTATTCACGAATACTACTCGGATCACTTCGATAGCCACGTTCACCTTCGTCATATGAAATAAAGGAGTGTGGCTATGTTGTACCACCGCTTCTTTCTTCCGAAATCCGACATGACATTCCGTCGATGAAAAGTCGAACACGAACCAGGTCCGGACAGGATAAGACCAGAACACCTGAGGAAGGTTCCGCCAGTCCTCATAAACACACTGGCTCGGCTCTTCACACGTTGTCTGTCTGAATCCAAGGTCCCTACTCAGTGGAAGACCAGTAAAACAGCGTTGTTGCTCAAGATTGGTGACCTACACGATATCGGCAACCATCGCCCAATCTGCTTGCTGTCTATCGTCTACAAACTTTTCACTCGAGCCGTCCGAAACAGGATTGACAGAACACTAGACGAAGGACAGCCATGTGAGCAATCAGGGTTTCGAAAAGGATTTATTACGATGGACTACATCCACACGGTGACAGGTCTCATTGAAGTATCGTGAGAGTACAAATGACCTCTCTGTTTCACTTTCATCGATTTACAGAAGGCCTTTGATTCAGTTGAGATTGAAGCAGTCTTGGAAGCCCTTAATAGTCAAGGAGTCCATACTCAGTATATAAAGATTCTTTGTAAGCTGTACAAAAATCGTACAACCAAGATATCACCATTCTACAACGATACTAACATTGACGTCAAAAGAGGAGTTAAGCAAAACGATACCATCTCGCCGAAATTATTTACCGCAACTCTCCAGAACGTCATGCGAACACTGGAATGGGATAACGTGGAAGCGAAAATAAATGATCAGCAGCTACACCATCTTGGCTTTGCTGATGACATCGTCCTTATAACACCAAACATTAGCCAAGCGGAACGTATGCTTGCCGAATTTGATAAAGTCTGTAGAAGGATTGGTCTTCGACTACATCTCACAAAAACGATGTTCACGAAGAACGGATGGGTTTCCTATGCCCCATTCACGCTCAACGGAACGAATATCTCCGAATACTCCAGTTATATCTATCTAGGTAGTAAAATCAATATGATGAACCACTTAGCTCGAAAGCCGAGTAGAAGGAAAAGAACAGCTTGGGGAGCTGTCAAAGAGCACGGAGGATGTAGAGAAGAGAACAAAGAACACCCAACACCGTGCCCACCTTCTGGACTCAACGGTACTTCCTGCCCTAACGTATGCGTCAGACACCTGGTCGCTGCGCAAGCAGGATGAAAGATCACTCAGTGTTATCGAACGCGCAGTCGAAAAGACGATGCTAGGAGTATCTCGTTCCACACAAGTAAGAGATGGAACCCGAAGCACCGATCTGCGTCAACGATCAAGAATCAAAAATGCCGTTCTGTACGCTAAACAGTCGAGGATAAGGAGGGCCGGACACGTAATGCGTATTAATGACAACCGATGGACAACAGCCGTTAGTGACTGCATTCTTCGCGATGTTAAACGTACTGCAGGAAGACCACCGACCCAAGGGTCAGAGTTCTTCACAAAGAGCCTTGAAGAAAGATGTGATGCTCGACGAGTTACTTCCTAGAGCGAGCAGAACCCACTGGACTACTCTTGCACGCGACAGAGAAAAATGGAAGATTTACTGGCTCCCGATCGAGTCACTCGACGATCAACGGAACTACAGGTGATACAGGTGATTCCTCAATATCCTACATCACATATTGCGTGGATTCCATCAATCCACTAAAGTCTTCGGACCTCGGTGGACGTTTGCTCCATACTCGAGGATTTTGCCTTTTCTCAGAAATCGTTGAATATTGGTCGAGCTGATTCTCCCATGCGTTCTGGGATCGTCATGCTAAGATGGTCCCAGATCTCCGTTACACCAGTAACCACTATTTTTGAGTTGAAAGGAGTGAACTGATCCCGAGTAAATATGGAACAACTTTCCCAACAACAGAGGGATGGGAGGTTGGGTCATAGCAACGACCTTGTAGTCCTCAAAAACGAGGTTTCCAAATAGGGACGAAAAAAAGCAGTTCAGTTTTCACCACAGTCAGACTCTTCTCCTGCTTGAAGACTTCAGTCTACCTTCTGAGTACACAGTCCTCAAAACACGAAAAAATATGAACAAAGAACTGTTGAACTACATCTTTAGCCCATTCGAGCAGATCAGCAATCCTCCTACTAATACCCTACACTGCTGATAGCTAGATGAACCACTTGTCAGATACATATAACCCGCACACGAAGAAGCACAACCGCGCAAGTAAAGGCGATTGTGATTACGCATAACAAAAGCCGATGTTGTAAATTTCATCGCTAGAATGTCCAATATGACCGTCATTGAAGAGTGCGATTCGACAAGCCAATAATAAAGGATAAAGGATAAAGCTCCAAGCATCGAACAATCCCTGAGAGGTGCACCATACATTCGACCTCAACAAGAACCGTTGTGATTGAATGCATATCTGGCCTTTAAAATGGCCCGCGGTGGTTTACCGATGTATTGAATCAGTGCTGCTACCCTCCTAGACAGGTCTTGCACCAATTTGCCGACCTCGGAGGGATGGGAATGATGGGCCTTGGGTGCGGGATCGATCCCATGTATATAGCACGGCGCATCCGATCACTGCGCTGCGCGCGTCCTGACAAGCCAATATAAGCCGAAATTCTACCTACGTTGAATGGACATTGGACGCTTTCAGAAATGTGCATGTTTGGAAGAAAAATGGTCTAAAATTGTAGGAAAGCGGTGGAATTTGTCCCTGGTGAAGCACCTACATTTAACAGAACTAAAATATACGCTCCTGATCTGCATACCTGTACCAGAAGTTCACCACGAACAATTACGTGCTATGGGGAGTGAAGGGTTTAGATAGCAGCAATGAAATGTCGGAAATAGAAATTACAAAGCCTACCAAGTAACCTTAGCGAGAAAACTATGTTGAATTGCCTATGTAACTGGATGATGAACAAGTTATAGGTGGTCCAGGTGAAGATGATCAACGTCACCGAAGTTTCATGCTGCATGCTCTATTTGCAAATTTTCGGTGGATTTCATTAATGATGATTACCTAGGAGTAAACTGGAATTATAAAGTTCGCACAAACCAGTAATTAATCGATAACGGAAATTAACGGTTCAATGTAACGAAGATGATCATTCAAATAGTATCTTTTAGGATCAGAACGTCCTACATGAGCTTGCAGAAGATGAATGCGAAAAAACAGCTGTGCAAATTCCCTTCATATTTTCACTACTGGAGGACATTGTTCGCATAGCTTTGAACGACAGCAGGCGAAATTAAGCACCAAACTGCTCACATTTTAGACTTTAGATACAACTTCAGAAGTTCTCAGCTAGATCCTCACATCTGGACATACGCAAGAACAGCCAATAAAACAAATCTCGTTTCAAACCATGACCATGCAGCAGCCCTTCTTTGGGTCATATAGAAATTGAAGAACAAGTTGCTTAATATATTCAGAAGACAACGTAGCATTCGGAAAAATACCACTTTTAATTCAAAATGAATCCTCGAGTTATAGAACTTTGCGTAGAGCGATGAGGCTTGCGGGTTTTATTTTTTATCCGAATGCCGTCAACCTAGGACACATGTACATTTTCAAAAAACACATCAGGAGATAACACACATGTACGCGCGACGCCAACAAAGGGAAATGAGAAGCTTACTGGATTCACTGTAAAGATGTGTACAGGGGGATTTTGAAATCGTACACAATACACAGCATTCGAAATCTGTCAAAACTATGTCTATACTCTTCTCGCAGCACTCTATGATCAACACTGAGTTCTCTTATGAAATTCCAGTTATTCAGGTAGCTCTTTTAAGTGTACTATGCTATTCATACTACATATTCACCTGAAGCAGGAGATAATCCAAAAAGCTTATCAGCAACAATATTGCCACCCGGACTTCTAAATTTCAAAAAAGAAAATTAAGAAACCCAAAATCCTTACCGGTTTTCATCCCATTTCACAGTAGGATCGTCCATTTTATTGACAAGAATTACAAGATGTCGCACACCGGCCGTCTTAACCAGCATTGCATGTTCCCTAGTCTGACCTCCACGATCAAATCCAGTCTCGAACTCCCCTTTTCTGGCAGAAATTACCTGACAAATGTAGTGCTACAGGGAAAAGAACGAAAAATGACAAAAATCACATTTAAGAAAGTTTGAAAACGGAAAGATAACAATAGAAGATATCGCACCAATACAGCCAAATCAGCTTGAGTTGCTCCGCTTATCATATTTGGCACAAAACTCTTGTGTCCCGGTGCGTCCAAAATCGTAAAATGCTTCTTCTCGGTTTCAAAATATGCCCGACCACATTCGACAGTTTTTCCTTTTTCACGCTCTTCCTCATTCGTGTCCATACACCACGACAAATACCTAACATGAAAGAGGATGCTACCACAATAATACTCAACGGTGCACCCAGTGAGCAAACAAATTCACAAAAATGTTTGCGAAAATACTTAACAGCTCTTTGTCAAGCTGTCGTTTACGAATGTACTATTCTGTAGATTCTATAAAGCACTGGACAGTCTTTCACTCAATGCATGTTTGGTCTATACGATAAGTTGTGGCGAACTAAAGCGTATTCAACCAGTGTCTTTTATTCTACCAGAGAAGCTTCGAAGTAAACTACAGACACTTAAGGGATATTTATGCCTGATTAGTACAGAATTTGGAACCGAACTAATGACCACACACGTAACGTGGAACAAATCACAGCGCTACACAGACCTATACATTTAAAGTATCAACCGCAAACTCGATCAGAGCTATATGTGCTCATTGACGTAGTTATTAGTGAAGAAAAACCCACCAACTCTCACGACCTTTCTCTTTTGCCTCTCTCTCATATTTTTCAAGCGTACGTTTATCAACCATTCCAGTAAGGTACATCAGTTGACCTAAACATTTGCAATAAACTACTGAAGTCTGCTGACAGTTATGGCTCTTGGATCATGAAAGAAAAATTGGGAAAACAAAAACGTAACTAAGACCGCAAAGGATTTACGAGTAATCTAAGAACAATGACATAATATTAATAACCTCCGATTGTTGACTTCCCCGCGTCCACATGCCCGATAAACACCATGTTTACGTGCTCCTTATGAGTTCCATCTATAAATTAGAGACTACGAATTAGTTATCACCAACTTTAGTAGCAATGAGAGTTGTCACTAACCATCCACGTATGCAACTCGCTCAAATTTCTTCGCCAATGGAAGAACCACATCATTAGTTTCGGAAGCCTCCTTTTCGCCTTCACCTGCAGCCTCTTCAGTTTTTTCGCGAGAAGGCTCGATAACCTGATAGATGATATCTGATTTCATTTAGAAAAGGGCAACCACAAAAAAATCTAGCAATTGGTGTATACTAATAACCATAAAAGAGAAAGGAAAAGACTGCAGATTGACGAGAATCAATGAGAGAGAACTGATAAATCTGCGTTGATTAGTTCGCGTTTTAGGTGCTCCACTTCTTTCAACCAGCCATGTCTATAGCTATTTATAACAACAACAATACAGCAGAAACGACACGCGAATACTGGAACAATACGGGCTAGAATATGGTAACAGGCTAAATAAGTGAGTGTAAGACAGCCATGTTTGAACGGGGTGGAGAGGGTTGCAGAGGAAAGCCACCATGCACACGGGGCCTTAGGTGATATAATTTGAAACACAAATTCTTACACAAAACAGTAAATAATAGCCGAGAGAAAGGCGAAACGAAGAACGGCATAGTGTGGAGGCGAACCCGTTAGCGCCGAAAAGAGTAACAGCGCGTTCGTTCCCCACCGCAGACACCTGCGGTTCGGAGTTTTGCAAATATCGCAGCATTGTAGTTAATTTCGCAATACACCTTGCCATTAAAAAATAGATAGTAAATAAAAAGGTTAAGACAG
This sequence comes from Angiostrongylus costaricensis, assembly GCA_900624975.1. NCBI lineage: Eukaryota > Metazoa > Nematoda > Chromadorea > Rhabditida > Metastrongylidae > Angiostrongylus > Angiostrongylus costaricensis. The sequence goes on along the minus strand of UYYA01003876.1, from coordinate 120,843 downwards.
TAAATAATGTTCAAGGAAGGTGCACTATATCCACGAGTGTTATAAAATGGAGACCATTCTCTTCAAGGTGAAGAATAGTCTCTACGGAACCACATAACTAAAAATTTTAAGCGCTCTCCAAGGAATAAACGCATGAAAGAAAACAAAAATAGGAATTCAGAGTCTTCTCGAAGAATAGCGAGTGCTATCGAAAGCACTTTACAGCTAAGGGTTTCACAGATCTGCTACATACTTAAACAGTGACATGAAGTAATAAAGGATAAGGCCCTTGGCGTTAATTAACAATCCCTGAGAGATACGCCATGCATTCGACTTCATTAAGCATTGCTGGAAGTGATTGAATGCATATCTGGCGTTTGCAATAACTCGCGGTGGCCTACCGATGTGCATAGCCAGTGCTGACTTTCTTCCAGACAAATCTGGTACCAATCTACCCACCCCATTACGAGTGTTGTGCTACCTTTCACAATACTACACTGAAAGAATGCACCAACCTTAACTGCAGGCGTCGCCGGTGCTTCAGGTGTGATGTACGCATTTTCCTCCGTAGTTCCAACCGAAGCATCAGCTACTTCAGCATCCCATTCTATAACAAAAGAAAAAGAACCAGTAAACAAAAAATACGAGCGCTGCGAGTATTAAAAGCAACAAGGAAAAAACACTAAGATCAAAAATAATCACTGATAAACACGCCGAATTTTTAGGTCGCAAAAGGCCTCCTGGTGCAATGTCAATTTGAACCACGTCTTTTTGGACCAATAATAATTCCTTTTTAACAGTTCTAAATTCCAACAAGACTACCTAAAGCATGGACGTAAGAGACAGAATACAAAGCTTTTAAAAGCATTGACTATTGTTGTTTCACTCTAATTGTTCAATTGGAAAGTGGTGAACTAGAAGTTTGGAGGTTTCCTTCCGAAATATACAAGTAAAACACTCACTGAATATCATCAAAAACATTCGTCTGATACTTAATTTCCCAACTGATAAGGCTCAAATTCATACATAACAATTAAGGGTGCCTTACTACAAAGCTAAAGACAGGAACTAGAAGAATAGAAAAGTCTATAACTGTACTGTACAAAGCCTCGCTACTATTTTAGCCACTATGTATTCAAAATATACAGTCTACGTAAAGAGAACTGACAACCAATATGGAGGTACAAGATATATCCCTATACATGAAGATCTTACCTTCGACTGGAACGTCACCAGGTGCAGCTGGTGAAGGTTGACCAGCAAAATACGGCTGACCGGGCACAAACGGTCGGGCATTAACATTTGGTACAAAAGTTTCCGCATTCACATTCCAACCACCGCTTGACATGTCGACGTGGACGTCCCAGGATTCACCTGAGTATGTCTAATCATAGCATTAGAAATCTTCAGCGATTAGATATTCCGATCCGTACAGCAAAAAAAACCAAGGCAGAAAGGGAACAGAAAGATGATATAGGTGATTTGGAATGTAATCAAAAGCGATGCAAAAAACGGCACTGTATGAAAAACAATAAATGTAACCGATACTTACACACTTAGACACTTGGATGGCTCGTCTTCACTGGTTGTGTGGGCCCAGAATATTCTCCATTTTTCGAAAATTTCCTGGTTAAGCCATTGTATTTTCCTGGAGTCCTAAGTGCAGCCTTGTCAAAGTCTGCCCAGATCACCACCACAGGCAGGAGCCGCCTTTGTGGATCAGAGCGCGAATTGCCACCATGCGAGTGGCTTGATACCAGGTTGGTGGTGGATCCTGCTATTGGTTTAGCTAAGCTTCCTGATGGAAACGCAAGACTCCTTCTCAACTTAGGAGATCTTACTGGAAGAGATGAATCTCCGCTGTACGTCGCATCCCGACACCCAGGAACGCCTCCCAGTCACAATGAGGCGGTGGTAAGCCGTTGGGAGGGTAACCGATACTAGATTCGAAAAATACGGAACGGATGAGAACGCCAAATAACAAAAACCACTGTTTGTCCTGAAAGCAGAACAGGGAATGATAACTTGTTCCGTGGTTCCTACAAAAGTCGATCCATCAAAGTTCAGAAAAGCGATAAAAAACAAGGATAGCCTAAAACATGATTAGTTCTACGCCATGTTTCCTCCGACGTCTTTATATTTATTGCAATTCCAAGAGATACCACCAAGAAGAGCAGGATAATATAAATATACGTTCGAAGGTTTACATGTAAGGAAACAAAAATCGGATAGCCTACCCAAACTTCTCCCATCAACAGTGTACTGCTTGGTGTTCATAGCGCTGGACTCTAACTATGATATGTCACAGACCCAGTCTCGTAAGGTTGACTGGTGGTAAACGAGCAGCTTTGAACCACGTAAGCAGAGGAATTCCAATAACAACGATTTAGTATGAACGCCATGAGCAGCTCTTTCTCTTTTATTAGCTCTTTCTCATTGTCAGGCTTTCGTTGGTCCAAAGAGAGAAAAGGGCAGAATATTTCCCTCAATGATTACCCAAGGCAACTGTCCAAGATTTTGGTTTCGGCTCTGACTTGGGTGGGGGGTTCGAATGATTAGGGTGGTGTTCGATGCTGTGAATGGGACCAAGGCAGCAACCCTGAATATTCTTTGGTGGCAACCTGCACTGTTAATCTGTGGACCCTCCTAGATAGGGTGATACATGAAAGTAACGGAATTTGGTCGGAGACGCCCTGCAATACACACGTGGAATTGGTCCCTGCCCCCATGGCTCACCAAGCCTTCCATCCACCGGGGTCGGCAAATTGATACGAGACTTGTCTGGGAGGATGGCAGCACTGGCTCGATACATAGGTAGGCCACAGCGAGTCATTGTAAAAACGGCCAGATATGCGTTCAATCACCTACAACGATACTTAATGAAATCGAATGCATGGCGCATCCTTCAGCAATTGATCAACGTCGAGAGCTTTATCCTTTATCCTTTTATCAAGAACTTCGCACATCTATACTGGAACATCAAAAAAGTTGTCTCACAGAAAGCTATGTTTCGCTGGATAGGGGATAGGACCAGTGCAGGCAGATAATTCTACGACGTCAGGATCAGGTGATTTAAGCTCAAAGTCTTCTTCGAGTTTTTTTTTCCAGTGACATACTGTTACTTAAACGAAACTAATTGACCACTGTCTCACTTGAAGACGGTTAAACTACTACAAACAACAGAGAATTTACCGGAATGGTTTAGAAGAAATGCGAGACACGAACGAAATAAAGCATGCTTCGAAAGATTCTTTTAGCACACATTATGAAATCGGATGCAGGGTTACGAGAGCTTGAACAATGAATCGGCGAAAGAAGGGATAAATGAGAAACTTTAAGTCGCCCCCGACCGACTTTCTATCAACCTCGGCACTGATCGAATAACATAGAAATAACATATAAATAGAAAGCGGTGAGTGCGTGAAGAAGCTATTCCGTGTTCAATGCCACAGTAATCTTGGTTTGGTATTTTCGCCGTTTGGCTATGGAGGTGTTCAGCCGGATAGATTGCGGTCAACTCGACCTTTCCACGCTCTGAGGAAGGCGAAATCCGCCGAAATGTCAGCTTGTTGGTTAGTAAAGAATAAAGTAACACCTCATGTTTGCTCAAGAATAGAAAGGATTCTTTGAGTTATTATTAAACCGATTAAAACTGTCAGGGTTAATCGAATGGACAGCTTGTAAATGCACGATCTGGACTAGGATGTAGACTCCGTAATAGTAGTGAAACGAAATGCAATGTGAGGCTATCGGGCTTATGTCTATCAGTGACCCCCATTGCATGTTTAAAGGACGCCTGATTCTCCGTGTAGCGCAGTGTTCACAGCCTAGAGCACAGAACGCGCTAATGAATTCCTGTAGAGCGGCTTGCACACCGTCTATGACGTTCAGTTACTCGTCCAGTGGATTTTAAATCAGTTAACCTCGTAATGCTATAACCATGCTACTAAGTTTGAAAGCGACAATGAGTTCTCACAAACGACTTTCTCTCGGCATTCATTACATGATGCTTTGTTTTCTTGATGCGCAAACACGAGGTTGTTAGCAACAAAATTTATCCAGTAGAATAGCGGATGACGTTTCAGCGGTTTCGCCTTCTTCAGAGCCGTTTTGCTTTTTCTAATTCTTTCAGTTACTGGGTGAAGACCAGCCACGCAGAGTCTGAAATGGGTCAGGAGTGTGCCATTCCAGGTCGGAAGAAATCACCCTGAGTTGTGGTACGAGCTCACATCTGATCTTTGCGATTCATCTCTGGAATTCTGGAATTCATCCGACTTCAGCCGGTGTCGCACTGAATAGGTCCTCTATGTCCTCTATAGATCCTCTATGAAACTATATGTCCGAGATTGATTTCTGAACAGCTAAGTAAACATCGAGGATGATGGAAAATAGGGTAAAGCTTTTGGTGTTGATCAATCGCTGAGGGATGCACCATGCATTCGGTTTCATTGGGCACCGTCAGAGGTGACTAAGTGCACATCTGGCCTATACAATGACTTGCGGTGAACTGCCGATGTATCAAGTTAGTGCTGCTATCCTCCCAGACAAGTCTTATAGCAATTTCCCATTGCCCTGGGGATGGTAGCCTTAGGGATGTACTTGAGGACACCTCTATTCAGTGCGCCACACGTGCCCATAAAGATTAAGAATGCTACAAAAATGTACCAATTCTACCCTGCCATTAAGAAGAAAAAGGCAGTAAATAAAAGAGTTAAGATTGTGATTATAACGAGGCCTCAGCTTAACTGGGTTCAATGCCGATATTGGCTCTCCAGATCAATCCCGTTGACGGGTGATTGCTGATGGCAAAAAGATCGATAGAACTAGCTGAGATACATGCAAAGCGAAGGACCCGGATGGTGTAGTGGTGAAGTGCGCTGCTCCCCGGTAAGGACAACAGCGCGTGTTCGTTCCCCACTGCATACACCTGTGGTCCGGAGTTTTGCAAATATCTCAGCACTTCATACGAGTTGTACCAATTCTGTTTGAGGCAACGGAGTAGCTGAGCAGCCACAGCGTTCATGAGTTAAAAAGAAAGACTAGTGAAGGCAATCGAGTGTTCCGAAGCTTAACGGAAACAAAGGTGGTACACGTGATAAATTTTGTAAGCGTTTTCCTATCTCTTCCTAAAGGTTTGCCGCCTCATCGTGGTTGGGAGGTGGTCTCGGGTATAGGACTCCAATGCACAGCTGTGGGATCATCGTCCCAGCAGGGTCTTTCAATCCGAAAAGGACTCCGACCTTTCTATTCGCAACCCCAAATAACAGTAAACGAATTACAGGAATTACTCCCGTGCTAAGATCAAACTCTTGCTTGGTGGGAAATCTTGCTCTGATCCACAAGTGTCGGCGACTTGAGGAAGGCTTCGGCTAGGCTGACTTCCTTGACTTCGGACTCCAGAAAACCGCAGATCGCTCATCCAGCAATAATTCTGCCTCCGTATCCCGCACGCCGGGCGCTCCGGTCTACGACGTTGGGTGGTGAGACAACCGATGAGAAGCGATCAAATCTCGATTTACACAGGACGTCACTAGGACAAAATGACCATGCCCACGACATGCCATGGAGACTTATTCTTGCTGTGCACCTTTAAAGTGAGAGCGCCGACCTTCACGCTGTTCTTCAGGCTGAACATCGCATTAAATTTCATGTGATCGCCTTATAAGTGACAAAAAGCAGGAAAACCGGCATTCATCGATTAGGTGACGGAACGCTTGTCATTCGTGGAGAGAAATTTCCGTTACAGAATGTCGGAAGTGCTGGTTCGTATTCATCTGTTTCCCATGTACTCACCTCACACGGAGTCCTATCACTGCTCTTGGCTATTCTTCGTCTCTAACTTCCTCGTCGATGGGAAGTAGGTATCATAAGCTGCCACACATCGACTTGTTCAGCTGATGAGAGCAAAGTGGGCGCCTTGTAAAACCAGCTGGATGAAGTAATCCACAACGAGAAGACCTATAAATTCGTTATTGGAATCTTCAACGCCAAATTAAAAACGGCATACAAGAATGAGTACAGGATAAAGAAATTCGAAAAATGAGAAGAAACGAGGAAGGGAGCCGTTTAGTGGACCTCCTGCCCGCAACATATCTCTTCCATGGGAATTCATTTTTCGAAAATAGGAAAACGCCGATGAACATGGGAGTTTCCTAACGGCACCACACATGTGGAAATCGATCATATTCTCACAAGCAGAGAATGGTGCCTGTATAACACCTCAATGGTACATGCATTATGTACACAATTGGATCACCTCTTTCTGTGTGAAAATATTTGATTCAGTAGTATTTGATTAGTTCAAAAAGAATTCTTGTCATGAACCAGGAAAAACAGAGCAAGTCTGGCGTGACGAGGATATTCTCAATAAAATCTCCTTATGTTACTAGCAGATAAAAGAATATCCGACGGAGTACTAAAAGGTGCTTGCCGAAGGACTTAAATTTTATGCTGAACTCGTCTCGGTTTCTCAAATAAGCGTAGTTCAGACCGCATCTCCATTATCACTAAGAAATTACTAGAAAAGAGAGGGATATTGAAGCTTGGTCCTATTGCAAAGCACCTAACACGATGATAATAAATACCAACTATAAAACATCTTTTCAAGAGTATTTACATAGGTATACGAAGAAAAAGCTATTGGGACCAGCTCAGAAACCACCTAGCCTGAAGGAGTGCCGTCAGGATCATTGCAACCATAATTTTCCGCCCCACGGATCTCCCATTTAGGGGAGCCGCACGATGGCTAATCGCGAGTCTGCGAGGACGTATTCATGCATATGTGCGTGGGTATGTTCTCGGAAATGTTGATTGTATCCTACGTGTCAGTTAGAGCAAAAGCCTGCAATCAAGCGACAGGGAAATATATGGGAGGCGGTTAGGAGTCGCCTCCAACAAATAAGCTCCCCGTCTACTTTCGGAGAGGCCGGCAAGCAACTCATGAGTATACCCAGATCTCACGTTCAGTGCTCTGCAGGCTATACATTGGTATCAAATGCTAAACGCAACAAAATAAGCGGACCTTGTCCCACTGAGTCTGGACGATACGGTAACGTTAGGTAGAACGAGTTCGGAGAGGCTGCTGAAACCTCGGGACCATTTTTGGCCACCTAAACCTCGAAGTACTAAAGTGGTGATTTATGACTACAATGTACGCTTGCATCTGAGTTCTCTGTAGAGGAATTGATCATGCCGGCAAGAAAGACAAGGTACGACGTGTTCGGACTAGAGGGTACTAGAAGACGCCATTCATTCAACATCATCTATGACACCGGAGAAGAATTGTTCCTCGGAACATGCGCAAGTAGAGAGAGGAGTCGGCGGCGACGGCGTTCTGGTCAGTACAAGTTAGGCCATGAACACTTGCCGAAGGACTGAACCCAGAATAATGTCTTCATTCAAACAACTACGAAACGAAATCGGCCATATTCGGTTGAAGCGGTGTGAATCAACACTGGCTTTGGCAACCTTTGTCGTTTACCCATCGACACCAAGCTAAGATGAACACGTGGTCTAAGCGATCTATATGGACTTGGAGACGTTTTACAGAGAGTACCATACATTTTATAAGGTCACTACTGGAAACTTTAAAGCTAGGACTGAACCCGGAATAATGTCTGAAGAAGGTCGGATTGGGGACCTGTGATTAGAATGGAACGAGGAGGGAGAGCACTCTGTCCGAACTTATCATTACGACCATGACCATTCATGGTAACTCGCAATTATAGAATCGCTCTCTCAACGCTAGAGGGTACCAGAATTAAATACTCCATACCATATATTCATTTATATGATCTTACAAACTGCTCTTCTTTAGCTGATGCGAGGTTGTATAAGTCTTCGTTATCGTTGTCGTTGTTGTTGTTGGTGTTGTTGGTCAATGGCTGACGTTACGGCGATTTCGCCTTCTTCAGAGCCTGGACGTATTTTGTATAAGAATACATTAATTATTCGGTGGGGAAAAAAGCCTAAAGTATAAATGAAAATCAAACTTTTAAATAGACGCCATATTGAACAGAAAGGCTACACACCGTGTTGTTACGAATGGGACTGGCCCACGCGTTGTTCACGTGGGATCGCGAGCGAAGCACACCCGGAGTCAGCTAAAGAAGATCAGTTTATAAGATCATATAAATAAATATATATCAACTATCTATGGCGAGGTTTATAGAAAGTCGGTCTTTTGAGTTATTAAGAGATGACTCCATACCATATTAAGTCAAAGTTTTAGCCCAACCGATGTCACTGTTATACATAAAAGAAGAATGCACGGTAATAATACGCAGTGGTCAATATACAAAGGTTATATGAGGGATTATCAACATGCATTGAGAGAGACGAGTGATGTGCGAGGATTATATGGTGTTGAAGTCAGCGTTTAAGAGATTAAATCCTCATAAAGCTTAACAAAGAGTGGTCTAATATAGTTGACTTTGTAATGATATGCTGTGACAAACTGAAAAACGAATGAAACTGTTCAGTTGAATAATATGAGAATAGGAGGCTAATATTTAATTATATCATTCGAGGAGATGGCCCGCTAAGGAAGACCTGACTCGACGCGAAGGCGAAGCTGCCACGTCGAGACGAATAACAAACGTGGGCCATCGGCTTGGATCATCGGCTCTGATGAAGACGAAGACGTCAAAACGTTAGCCGGAAATAAATACAATTATCAACCTCGTGTAAGCCCATCAAAGAAAGAATACACATTGCTAATATCTAAGTTGTGCTAGTCCGAGAAGTTGAAGTAGCTATGTAAGAGAAATTACGCAATGGATATACAAGCGTTACATGCGGGATTCGCAGCTGTGATAAGATGTGAGCCGCAAAGTAGAAAGCTTACATTCAACAATACAAGTAAGGATGCTGCGAAGGAAGGCTGATAAGGTTGTTAACGATGCCTCAGTGTCGACTAAGGACTCTGGGTGGTTGTATGTTTTGGGCTCTTAGCTAATGTTTTTGCATATCGAGTCACCACAGGAATTTCGGTCCGGCTGCGATGTAATGTAAACATCTACGCCAGCTGGCCATGATTCTTGCGATGGCCGGTTTGGAATTTGCCACACAAAAGAGAAATGCTACAAATAACAAATAATAACTATCCAGAGGAAAGTTATCACAGTCCTTAAATCGTTATAAACAGGTATTTATTCGGACCATTCGCCGGTTCTTAGGAACAATCCGTTCTCGATACACTCGACGAGGATTGCGGTCGGCACATTCAACATCAGGTTAGCATTATGAAAGTTGAGGGCTCAAAAGTCACAAAGAGGCCTCTATCTCCAGAAAGCTGATACGGCAGCATGGAATCGCACGAGTTACAGGCAACTGCTAACTCATGTCCGAATTTGCAAAAGAAAGCAGACAGACGAAGAAAGATCATAAAGAGAGAAGATCAGCAGTAATGGTCGAAGCTGCAGAGGCTGGGAAAACATTCGCAAAGCCCACCGAATCTTGGCCAATTACAAGAACAAGATGACTGTACTCCGATGCCTAGCCGGAAGAGTTACAGCGACCAGAAAGGTAATGGATGGACAAAACCATTCACGAATAGTACTCAGATCTCCCCGATAGCCATGTCAACCTCCCTTCATAGGAAGTAAAGGAAACTGGATATGTCGTACCACCGGTTCTCCCTTCAAATATCAGACATCCTATTTCGCCGGTGAAAAATCGAATAGCACTGTATACGAAAAGGATAAGATCTGAACACTAGGAAAATCTTCCGCCAAGCCTCGTAGACACACTGGCTCGGCTGTTCACACGTTACCTGTGAAAGTGCAAAGTCTCTACTCAGTGAAGGACCAACAAAAACGTGCTACTGTTAAAGAAGGGTGGTCTCAACGATATCGGGAACGATCGCCCAATCTTTTTGTTGTTCGTCGCCTACAAACTTTTCACTCTGGTCGTCTTAAGCAGGATTGACAAAGCACTGTGTGAAGGACGGCCATGTCAGCAAGCAGGGTTACGAAAAGGATCCAGTACGATGGACCACATACACACGATCACCTGTATCACCTGTAGTCCCGTTGATGGTCGGGTGACTCGAGCGGGCGCCAATAAATCTTCCATCTTTCCCTGTCGCGTGCAAGAATAGCCCAGTGGGTTCTGCTCGCTCTAGGAACTCGTCGAGCATCATATCTTTCTTCAAGGCTCTTTGTGAAGAAATCTGACTATCGGATCGGTGTTCTTCCTGCAGTACGTTTGATATCCCGACGAATTCAGTCACTAACGGTTCTTGTCCATCGGCTGTCATTCATAAGCATTACGTGTCCGGTCCACCTTATCCTCGACTGTTTGGCGTACAGAACGGCATCTTTGATTTTTGACCGTTGGCGCAGATCGGAGCTTCGGATCCCATACGCTAGTTTTGTGAAACGGGATACTTCTAGCATCGTCTCTTCGACTGCGCGTTCGATAACGCTCAGTGATCTTTCATCCTGCTTATGCATCGACCAGGTTTCTGACGCAAACGTTAGGGCAAGAAGTACCGTTGTGTCGAAAAGATGGGCACGGTGTTGGGTGTTCTTCGTTCTCTTCACTACAACCTCCATGCTCTTGAGAGCTCCCCAAGCTGCTTGTTTCTTTCTGCTCAGCTCTGGAGCTAGGTCGTTCATCATATTGATTTCCCAACTTAAATAGATATATCTGGAGTATTCGGAGATGTTCGTTCCGTTGAGCGTGAATGGGGCATAGGAAACTCATCTGTTCTTCAACTCATCTGTTCTTCATGGACATCGTTTTTGTGAGATTTAGTCGAAGACTAATCTTTCCACAGGCTTTGTCAAAGTCGTCAAGCATACGTTCCGCTTAGCTAATGTTTGGTGTTATAAAGACGGTGTCATCAGCAAAGCGAAGATGATGTAACTGCCGACCATAGATTTTCACTCCCATATTATGCCATACCAATGTTCGCATGACGTTCTGCAGTGTGGCGGTAAATAACTTTTGGCGAGATGTATCGCCTAGCATAACTCCTCTTTTCACGTCAATGTTAATATCGTTGTAGAATGGTGATATCTTGGCTGTGCGATTTTTGTACAGCTCACAAATAATCTTTATGTACTGATTAGGGACTCCTTGACTATGAAGGGTTTCCAAGACTGCTTCTATCTCAACTGAATCAGAGGTCTTCTGTAAATCGATGAAAGTGAGACAGAACGGTCTTTTGTACTCTCGCGATATTTCAGTTAGCCTTGTTATCGTGTGAATGTGGTCCGTCGTACTAAATCCTTTTCGATACCCTGCTTGCTCACATGAGTATCTTTTCTGTCAATCCTGTTTAGGATGACTCAGGTGAAAAGTTCGTCGACGACAGACAATAAAACATATTGTGCGATAGTTGCCGGCATCGTGTAGGTCACCCTTCTTGTGTAGGACAACGGCATCTTCCTAACAGCCGACTAATGAATTGAATAAGTCCCAGTTTGCGGTGGTTCTGGGTCTTCGGTTTTGGAATTGAGCGGCTTTTTCTCCTTTCCGCGAGAAATAAAATCTTACACGAAGGATGAGATGGTCTGATCCGGTGTAGAATTTTGGGACAACAGCGTCATCGGTTAGGCAAAACCTTCTATTTACTATGATGTGGTCTGTTTCGTTATGGTACTCTCCATTGGGAGACTCCCACATCCAGCGCTGAGGGTGGAGTTTCTGGAATTGCGAGTTAGCACGGACTGTCTTGGTTGGCATGATAAACTCAGACAGCTGCTCACCCTGTTGGTTCTATTCTGATCCGTGGATCCTAATGTGACGTTCTTCAGGCGTTCTTCTTATTCCAATCTTGGCGTTGAAATCTCCAATGACCTTGAAGAATGTATGGTCTTCTCTGTAGAACTACTCCAAGTCCATATAGAACGCTTCGACTTCTTCTTCGTCATAGTTTGATGCCGGAGCATAAACGACAAAGATTGCCAAAGCTGGAATTGATCTACATCTTTTTAATAGTAAACGTCCGATTCGGGTTGTAAGCTGTTCGAATGAATCGATGTTCATGGACAAACTCGTGTTGACGAGAACGCCTACGCCGCCGACTCCTCTGCTATCGCATGTTCATCCACGCGATAACAAGACTAATTGAAATATCGCGTGAGTACGAGAGACCTCTCTGTTTCACTTTCGTCGATTTATACGAAGCTTTTGACCTAATTGACATAGAAGCAGTCATGGAAGCACTGCACAGCCAGCGCGTACTTGCTTAGTATAAAGGTTCTTCGTGAGCTACATAAAAATTTCACACCGAAAATATCACTATACTATAAAGATATTAACATCGACGTCAAAAGAGAGGTTAGGCAAGGTAATAGCTTCTCGCCAAAATTACTAACTGTTACCTTTCAGAACGTTTTTCGTGCACTGGAATACGATAACATGGGAGTAAAAATCGATGGTAGGCAAATAAACCATCTTTGTTCTGCTGATGACATCTATTACCTTAGGCACTAGTTAGGAGCAACGAATGCTTGCCGACTTTAATAACGCTTGTGGAAAGATTGATCTTTGACGGAAACACAAAAAACGATGTTGTTGAAATCTCTGAGCCGTGAAGTCAACATAATCAATAGTTGAAATGATCAAACGTGAGTAGAAGAAATAGAGCGGCCTTGGAGGCTTTCAAGAGCACCGTAGATATGGTGAGATGGACAAGAAACGCGCAACTTGATGCCCAGTTTTTGACTTCATAATTTTTTCCTTCTTAAAGCATGCATGAGGAACCTGATCACTACGAAGGAGGATCAAGGATCACTCAGCCTTATGGAATTCGCAGTGTGAAGGAAGATGCTAAAAATATCACTGATCATGCAAGTACGAGAGAGGATTCCAAGCCCTAACCAACGATCACGTTGGAAAAAAACTAGAGACACCGTTCAACACCCCAGATTTTCGAAGATAAGGTGAGCCGGACACGTGATGCGAGTGAACGGGAACCGATGGGCAAAAACCGTTAGCTACTGGATTCTTCGGAATGTCAAACATACTGAAGGAAGACCACCGACCTAGTTATCAGAGTTTTTCATTAAACAATTGAAAAAAGATATGCTCAAACAGCTCCTGGGGTAGCAGAACCCATTGGAATATTCTTTCACGCTACAGATAAAAATATACGGTCTCTTTGCGCCGGCTCCATTAACTCGATAGTCGTCTGTACGATTGATGACAATGTTCCGCTGCGCTAGGAAGCGTGAAAAGAGGCACTGATCCAGGCCAGCTAATATCACTCCCTATTTCCATTGAGCTGGAGGCCACAAATTATAGAGAACTTCTCCCTGGAAAAGTTCTCTATCTTTCTAAACAATAGTATTCGATGTCCATATATGGCCGCCTCGCAGTCGCACATCAAACACCGCAATGTAACTTTGATAATCTGCTCGGTCAATTATGTTCAGTGTTTCAGGCACAATAGCGGTTCAGGTTTGCCTTCAGTAGCACACCAACAATGGCTTATCCGAATGAGGAGGCGTGACAGTGGAACAGTTTACTACTTCCTCGTGAAAAAACGAAGCCAATGAGGTTTGATGTTTCAGGCAGTTAGGTACAGTCAGTCTACTGCAGTCCATGATCAACAATCCAGATTAGCCGCGGTTGCATACGCAAGCAGCTCCCGCAGCCAATATAAGCCAGGTGCCTTCGACGGCGGAGGCATGCTATCACTCACTCTATGCCCGATTGGTGGCGCGGTTAATCCGCTACTCACAACATCATTCCTAGTCATCCTTAATCACCTCAGCTCATTCTCAGTCATAGTCATTCATTCTCATTCATTCACATCCATCCTTGAGTAATCAGCAGATTATTGTATCTCGTTTCTCAGCTTGTCTACGGTGCGAAGTCAGTAGTGGCGGGTGTTACCAAATGCGTTCTGTTTGCAACACCATCGGTGGCATGTACCATTCCTCCCACAATGTACACGCAATGTGTACAATGCCGCTAAGCGGCCAACTTATGCTATGTATTCTGCTAAGCCGCTATAGGCTTATCAGTTTTCAGCCATTATCATACTGGCCCTTGACTCTTAGGCAATGGTGGCACTCATCGATGCTCAAACTTCACGCTGCTGATAAAGCGCTATCCACGACCAGAGCCGCCTGACTACATTCCGTAGATGGCTCATCATTCGCTGTCCATAGCACCGTCAACGCTCATGTAACTTACTGTCCTCATCGATCCACTAGGATGCACCTCATCGCTACAATGTTGAAATCTTAGCTCAGCCGAAAACACGGCTCGTCTGTCTCCCTCTCCGCCCCAGCATACTGTCTCCCTCATCCGCCGCACCGGTCGCGGATAGACGCGGCGCGGCGTCGCTCACGGCTAACCAACGGGCACTTCTTTGTAATCATTCATTATTACTGTTAATATTGTAATGATGGTGTAGTAGTATTCGAATGCCATTATCTCGTTGTTAGCCTCACTTCACTATTAGTCTTAGCATCTCATAGATTTAACTTGCGTCGTTCACCTACCATTGCTTCTCTATCGTTACTATTATGTTATTAATGTTGTATTTATGTGTTAAACGGTTTGATTACTCAAGTTTAAGGCTATCAGATGAATACAACAAATAAAAGACCTACGTGGCTAATATTCTGCACCGATCGGAACCGCTACACTTCGCCGCTAACTAACTATTTCGTTACACAAATTGCGTGTTTTTTTCGTAAGCCACTTAGCGTTTTTCTTTCAAAATTGAAAATTCTGGACCAACGGAGGGCATCGTGCGCAGTCATCCTACCCAAGAAAGTGACTGAACGGTTTCATTCGTAATTACCATCCATTATGCTTCTTGAGAGTGCTCTACAATCGCTTCACGAAGATTGTCCTTTTGTGCATATCGAAAACCGTTGATGAGAAATAACAAGTTGATTAAGCAGGATTCGAACACGGGTTCTACCGTATGGACCACATCTAAACTATATCACGGGTCATAGAAATCTGTAGGGAGTATCATCTGCTTTTTTTCTTAACCTTTATCGACTACGAGAAAGCGTTTGAGAGTGTAGGAGCAAATGCCAGCCTATCAACGCTCGTCAAGGAAGAAACGGAGCCATTCTGCATTAGAACACCATCTGACTGCTATAGGGGTCGTAGCAAAAAACTACACCTTTTCCATCGATATCTTCCCATACCTACAGAAAAAGAGGTTTGACAAGATGACACAATGTCACCAAAGCCGTTTAGTGCCGCACTGCAGAAGATAATGAAGCCACTCGACTGGGATGAAAAAGGTATACGTATTGATGGAAAACTCTTATCAAATAGACCTGTTTATTTAACAGAATAACTATAAAGTCGTAGTATATGGTGAAAAAGTGTTGTTTGAAGCATGCGACAGTAGTGGAATCGGTGGCATTGCTGTACTCGCCAATGTGATATTGACCACAAGCATTAATTCCCTCTGAACAATTAGGGTCGAGTCTGCTGTCTAGAGACAAAAAGACGTGGTCCAAATTAAGGCTGCCTTTAGCAGTACTTAATATTTTATGCTATTCTCTTTCTGCATGGTCAAAATTGTGCATTCTTCTCCGCATCTGTATGCCACGATAGGATATATTCATATGTGGCGCGTTTTGCAAATCTTTCATGGAGACTACCGGTAAGAAATCGTTCAAAGTTATACATTTCCGGAATAGAAACTGATTGTAAATTAGTGAAAATGTGTCCGCATTGATACTACATATTACGTGACCACTTTGCCAATTGCTGACCGCAACACAATGAACAGTTCTTAAAAGGATAAAAGATAAAGCTCTCGGCCTTGATCAATCCCTGAGAGATGCGTCATGCATTCGACTTCATTAAGTATCGTTGGAGGTGAGTGAATACATATCAGACTTTTACAATGGCTCGAGGTGGCCTACCGATGTATCGAGGCAGTGCTGCTATCCTCCCAGACAAGTCTAGTACCATTGCCAACCCCGGAGGGATGGAAGGCTTGGTGGGCCATGAGCGTGGGGATCAATTCCACGTGCATGTTGCAGGGCGCCTCCGACCACTGCGCCACACGTGCCCTTGCAAACAAGAGTTCTTAGATGGAGTGAAAAGGTTAAACACCGTAATTTTTACTGCAGCTTCAGTTTAACTGGCTTCAGTGCCGGTTTGTATTCTCCAGATCACTCTCGTTTATGGGTAATTGCTGATAACACCGTTTGGGTAGAAAACTGGCTGAGCGAAATGCAAAGCAAGGGCCTCTGTGATGTTGTGAGTAGCACGTGACAGGTTCAAGTCCGAACTGGTATTCGAGTTTTGCAAATATCTCAGCGTCATCGTAGTTCTGTTCCAAATAATACTCTGCGGTGAAAAAAATAATAGCAGTAAGTAAAAAAGTTAAACATCGTGAGCCTTTAGATTATCATTCAATTATAGTTCGTTCATAGGCAATTATTCGAAATGGATAAGATTTGCCATGTCTTTCAATGATTCGAACTGCCAATTTCTAATCTGACTCTGATGAGTGAACGATCGAAAAGGAAGATTTCATGAATGAGCTCGCTGTTAGATTACCGTAAGGAACATCCCCAGTTAACTACTGAGAGTACGGTTTGCATTGTCGCGACAGCGACAGTGTTTAAGTGTTTAAGTGTTCAGTGTTTAAGTGGGTAGGTATGCACAGCAGTTCATGATATTCCTTATTGTTTAGTTTTTATTGTTGACTTATTCATTGTTTTCTTGTTGAGAAAGCCGGAGATTATAATTGCAGCATTAATTCATTCACAACAGCAGACACTTCAGTTGTTTCGCTTTCTTCAGACCGTGGAAACAAATACATCTAAAGGCAAAATTTGAAAGAAGCTGTTTATTATGCGAATTAGAATTTATGTACTAAGTTTTATCTGCTGAGGTTATGAAGGTTCTTGGTTGAGTAGGCTGCATTTCAACTTGACTTTTCCTTACTCTGAAGAAAGCGAAACCGCTGAAACACCAACTATTGTGAATGAATAAATGGTGCAATGACAACCTTGTGCTTGCTCATCAAGAAAACAATGAATCACTGATCAATGTAGAGGCTTAAAAAAGTTGGTCTCAGGATTTATTATGTGTTAACTGATTGTTTCCATGCATATACGAACAGGATCAATGACCCTAAGTCGAGGCTTGGAAGCGAAGCAACATTAATCGTGAAGAGTTAAAGGTGGGAAAAACACCACCAGCAAGAAGCGTGAGGAGTAAACAAACGTTTCTCTATCTCACAGAGATTTTTTTATTCTCCTAATCACTTGGGTCATTTTTACGTTATACCAGGATATATTCATCTCGTTTGTATGATACAGCAATCACTGCTATATTCTTCACTATTTGGCACATTTACCCAGGCCCTCGATATGGCATCGATAAGGCGTGCTACGTGGCCTAATTTTATGTCGCTTATGAACTTGTGCGACTCGTGTGTCATTCATTATCAGCACGCAGTGAACCATGCTGATTTCACGATAATTGATCGGTAGTGTTTTTAAGTAGGTAAAGCTCATGAGGATCTGAGAACAAAACAGAGCTGTGGAGGGCTGCCCAAGAGACTTTGTGCCATTGTTGTAGGGATATATGTGTATTATTTACTCTATTTTATTACAGTCCATCACCTCGCTACCAGAGTTTAGAAATGTTTTGCAAATTAGGCTGAGCATAATTCGATTTTTTTGTCTCCGCACGTGAACGAGGTACATCATAGCAACAGAAATGAAATAACTATGAGTTACTGTTCAGAAACTCCATTACATGAAGGATCTCGATCCGGTTAGTCGCGAGGCTACGGGGCGCGTCCCCAGATGGCGGATAGGGGGCTCATCGCAGACCAAAAGCGACCTTTGCTTCCCTGAGACGCAGGTGGATCCAAGGGATGGACTCTCTGTTTCTGCTGCGCTGATTTGGCACATACTTTCTGTATTTGCTAGGCGTATTCATGCATGCGTGTGTAGGTGCGTTCTTGCTTATGCGGATTGTATTCTACGAGTCAATTCGGCCAAAAGCGTGCAATCAAGTGACTGGGAAGTATATGGAAGGCGGTTAGGAGTCGTCTATAACAAATAAGCTCCACATCCACTCTGGGAAAGCCTGGCAAGCTACCCATGTATATACCTAACCCCTATGTTCAGAGCCCAGCAAGCTACACGTGGATATCAAAAATGCTAAACACAGTAAAAAAAAAACGAGCCTCATTTCCCTGACCCCGAAAGAGCCCCCAATTTTGAAGCGTTGGGTAGGACGAGTACGGAGAGGCTTATAAAATCTCAGGTCCAATGGAAGCTACCAGCATTTCAAAGATCTATGATGACGACTTGTACCTATAATGCACGTACACTTGCATCCGAGTCCTCGACAGAAGACTTGCTCATGCAAGCAAGAAGGATAAGATAAGACGACATCGATCTGGCCGAGACGAGAAGAGCCAGGCCAGCCTTTCAACACCGTCTGTGACACTAGACAAGAACGGTTCCTCGGAACATGCGGCAGTAGAGCAGTCAGCGGCGTCGGCGTTCTCGTCAATACGAGTTTGTCCATGAAAATCGATCCATTCGAGCAACTTACAACCGGAATCGGGCGTTTACGATTAAGAAGACGTGGATTAATTCCGGTTTTGGCAATCTTTGTGGTTTACGCGCCGACATCAAACTATGACCAAGAAGAAGTCGAAGCGTTCTATATGGATTTAGAGAAGTTCTACAGAGAAGACCATACATTCTTACATTCTTCAAGGTCATCACTGGAAATTTCAACGCCAATATTGGAATAAGAAGAACGTCTAAAGAACGTCACACTGGGACCCACGGATTAGAATGGAACCAACAGGGTGAGCGGCTATCTGAGTTTATCATGGCGACCAAGACAGTCCGTGCTAACTCGCAATTCCAGAAACTCCACCCTCAGCGCTGGACGTGGGAGTACCATAACGAAATAGACCACATCATAATAAATGGAAGGTTTTGCCTAACCGATGTCGCTGCTGTCCTAAAATTCTACACGGAATCAGACTATCGTCTCCGTCGTGCAAAATTCTATTTCTCGCGGAAAGGAGAGAAAGCCCCTGAATTCCAAAACCGAAGTCCGAGAACCACCGTAAACTGGGATTTATTCAGTTTATAAGTCGGCTGTTGTGAAGATGCCGTTGTCGATAACGTCGACGAAGAATACATCAGCTCATTCAACATCTTCACGTTAGCGCTACAAAAGCTGAGAGTTCGAAAGTCACTAAGTGACGTTTGTCTCCAGAAACACTCGAGCTGAGACGCCAGCGTGGAATTGTACGAGCTGCATGAAACCGGGAATTAACGTCCGAAATTGTAAAACAATGCAGAGAGGTGATAAAAGAAGATCATAAAAACAGAAGAGCAGCAGTAATGGTCGAAGCGGCAGAGGCTGGGAAATGCATATGCAAAGCCCACCGAAGCTTCGCCAATTACAAAACCAAAATGATTTCACAATGTTTTAACGTTTTGTTTTCTGCCTTCTATAATTTTCATGGCAGGTTACTAAGCGAAATACAACTACAGCCATAGCTTAACTGGGTTCTATGCCGATTTGCGCTCCCCAGATCAACCCCGCTGACGGGTGATTGCTGTGGCAAAAAGATCGATAGAAATAGCTGAGAGACGTGCGAAACAAAGGACCCGCATGGTGTGGTGGTGAACGCGTTACTCCCCGGAAAGGATAATAGCGCGTTCGTTCCCCACCATAGACACCTGCGGTCCAGAGTTTTGCAAATATCTCAGCAACGTTGTGGTTGTATTTCGCTTAGTAACCAAAATGATTGTTCTCCGGCGCCCAGACGGAACAATTACAGCGTCCAGAAAGGGAACGGAGAAAATTATTCACGAATACTACTCGGATCTCTTCGATAGCCACGTCCACCTTCCGTCATATGAAATAAAGGAGGGTGGCTATGTTGTACCACCTCTTCTCCCTTCCGAAATCCGTCGTGCCATTTCGTCGGTGAAAAATAAAACAGCACCAGGTCCGGACAGGATAAGACCAGAACACCTGAGGAAGGTTCCGCCAGTCCTCATAAACACACTGGCTCGGCTCTTCACACGTTGCCTCTCTGAGCCCAAGGTCCCTACTCAGTGGAAGACCAGCAAAACTGTGTTGTTGTTCAAGATTGGTGACCTACACGATATCGGCAACTATCGCCCAATCTGCTTGCTGTCTGTCTTCTACAAACTTTTCACTCGAGCTGTCCTAAACAGGATTGACAGAACACTAGACGAAGGACAGCCATGTGAGCAAGCAGGGTTTCGAAAAGGATTTAGTACGACGGGCCACGTCCACACGATAACACGGCTCAGTGAAGTAACGCGGGAGTACAAGGTACCGTCTTACCGTCACCGTCAAGACTCTGTCTCACTTTCATCGATTTACAGAAAGCCTTTGGTTCAGTTGAGATAGAATCAGTCTTGGGAGCACTTGATGGTCAAGGAGTCACTACCAGTACATAAACATTCTTCGTGAGCTGTACAAACAAAAAGTTCACCACCAAGATTTCACCATTCTACAACGATATTAACATTGACGTGAAAAGAGGAGTTATGCTAGGCGATACATCTCGCCAAAAGTTATTTACCGCCACACTGCAGAACGTCATGCGAATATTGGTATGGCATAATATGGGAGTGAAAATCGATGGTCGGTAGTTACATCATCTTCGCTTTGCTGATGACACCGTCTTTATAACACCAAACATTAGCTAAGCGGAACGTATGCTTGACGACTTTAACAAAGCCTGTGGAAAGATTAGTCTTCGACTAAGTCTCACAAAAACGATGTTCATGAAGAACAGATGAGTTTCCTATGCCCCATTCACGCTCAGTGGAATGAATATGCTCGAATGCTCCAGATATATCTATTCAAGTTGGGAAATCAATATGATGAACGAACTAGCTCCAGAGCTGAGCAGAAGGAAACGAGCAGCTTGGGGAGCTCTCAAGAGCATGAAGAGAACGAAGAACACCCAACACCGTGCCCATCTTTTCGACACAACGGTACTTCTTGCCCTAACGTTTGCGTCAGAAACCTGGTCGATGCATAAGCAGGATGAAAGATCACTGAGCGTTACCGAACGCGCAGTCGAAAAGAGTATCCCGTTTCACACAAGTAAGGTATGGGATCCGAAGCTCCAATCTACGTCAGCGATCAAAAATCAAGGATGCCGTTCTGTACGCCAAACAGTCGAAGATAAGGTGGGCCGGAGACGTAATGCGTACGAATGACAACCGTTGAACAGGAACCGTTAGTGACTGGATTCGTCGGGATACCAAGCGTACTTTAGAAAGAACACCGACCCGATGGTCAGATTTCTTCACAAAGAGCCTTGAAGAAAGATATGATGCTCGACGTGTTCCTAGAGCGAGCAGAAGCCACTGGGCTACTCGTGCACGCGATAGGGAAAAGTGGAAGATTTACTGGCGCCCGCTCGAGTCACCCTACCATCAACGGGACTACAGATGATACAGGTGATACTGCTCACAGACTGGGCATAATGTGTTAATAATTAACGGACCATCGGTGAACACAACCGATAGATTTTATGAGTTATTTATGGCCGACGCTCGAAGTCTATCTTTTCGCCCGTCTACATTTGTTGATCGTATGTGGTATTTGTTTGTTGCTCGTTTTTTTTAATTAAGATCTTTGAAGTAATTACATGAGTAAGATTGGCAAAGATTTAAATGGCCAAGTTTGACGTTCGCACTGCAGTAACACCAAAAGTCACACGTGGTTGGTCACATAAAGATCAACATTCTTTGTTGTAGCAGCCGACGCAAAAGAAGATGTTAAGAGAACAATAATGGAATATTGCCTAAAAGAGCGGAAGATGGAATAAGGTCTGCAAAGCTCTCAAACGCATGGCCAGGAATAGTATGATCACCTCTGGAGCACGGACACAGTAATTATTAGATCAAATCATTCGTGACTGTTACTTAGATATTTTCGTCAACAACGGCTTTCCGCAGACCTATTGAAATGCCGTACAGCGTCCTTTCTGGGCAAGATTTATGCTAACCTTAAGAATCTAACGGCGGCACTCTCCAACGGAGTACGTCGACTTCATACACGTTTACCTTTAAAGTAGAAACGGGGATTGAAGTCATATGAGAACTTGCTGGATTATTTTGTTGCACAAAAAGATAGAGATCGACCACCATCAATCAATTTGCATGTTTTCACCATTCAGGCCGCTTTCTTTCTTATTCTTCATCATAACTGAGAAAAGGTTAAACAAAAGGTAACACCATCATAGAAGGAAAGGCTTTGGAAAAGCTTCGCCATAATTGAGCTCACCCACACTATAGAGAGGCGTATGGAAGTGTCCCGAGAGTACAAAAAATTCCCAGAAACAGAATACGGTGCAGTTCATATTTCTCGTGCTACAAGAACACACTGGACTATTCATGCATGCAACGGGGAGATATGAAGATTTTTCGGCTCCCTTCCCTTCGAATTACTCAGCCTTTTCGGGAGGTTAGGTGAAAAATGTAATTTTTCATACACTTCATGTAGCGTGGAATCCTCTGTCGAACTATTTTGCAGTGTTCATTAATTTAAATCAAGTTGGAACCTCTAATAATCTATTCATTTGCGAAATACTTTAACGATGGCGGCGTCGGCAAATTGGCACTAAATGTGAACATCGAACGCTTTACCCTTTTCCCTTATGAGCTGGAACATATTAGTCTAAAAATGAATGGCACCGCTATTTTTATTTCATACTCATTGTACCTAATGCATGTAGAGTGCTGTTTGGTAAAATTATGTCCAACGCTTTTTTCTTTGTGGTGCGTAACATTAATTTATGGATTTTTTGTCCCTTCAAATTGTTGATTGAGTAAAAATTAGGAAACCTTTGTTAGATGAAGGATGTGAGCAAGAGAACTACTACATGCAATGTTTTCTCCTCAAGATTAGTCTGGCCACACTTGCTCGCATCCCCTATTCATCCTTTCCCTCCGTTCATTTCCTACCATCTTTTCGTCTTCGTCTCATTGTTTTCACGAGTGTTTGTCATCATTTCATGCCTGATGGCACTCCAGTTCACCATTCTCTGAGAGTGTTAAATAGAAAATTCCTCTTGAGAACCTTTAAGTACACAGCAAAAACTAGTTTGGCCCATTTTACAGTTATTGTGCTTTTCAACTATTGCAGAGTTCGTTTTCATTTTTTATAGCCCAGCAAAGGATAATTTTGTAACTTTTTGCTTTATTCACAGCCACTGCATACTTTAGATATTATTCTATTTTGTGCAGTGATGTCGATCCTTTAAATTTCTTTCAGCAGTAAAGTAAATAAGAGGTGATTGTATGCATACCTGGCCTTTAAAATGATTTGCGGTGGCTTACCAATGTATCGAACAGTTGCTGTCTCCCAGACAAGACTGCTACCAATTTGCTGACCCCGGTAAGATGGAAGGCTTGGTGAGCATGGGGCGCTTAGCACTGTGGTTAGAGGTGCCCTGCAATTCACATAGGATCGATCCCCGTGCCCAGGCTCACCAAGCCTTCCATCCATCCGTGATCGACAAAGCAGCACTGACTGGATACGGGCGCATGTAGCACAGTGGTCAGGGCCACTCTACAATACATGTTGTAAAGACCAGATATGCGTTCAATCACCTCTAACGATGCCTAATGAAGTGGAATTCACGACGCATCCATTAGAGATTGATCAACACCGAGAGCTTTATTCTTTGTCCCTTTAGAGTAAATAAGGTGGTAGTAGAAAAATAAGGTGATAACCAGTAATGAATACTATATAAGATGAAACTTTGAAAAGTTTTAGA
This sequence comes from Angiostrongylus costaricensis, assembly GCA_900624975.1. NCBI lineage: Eukaryota > Metazoa > Nematoda > Chromadorea > Rhabditida > Metastrongylidae > Angiostrongylus > Angiostrongylus costaricensis. The sequence goes on along the minus strand of UYYA01003876.1, from coordinate 97,103 downwards.
ACTCTATCAACGTTTAACAATTTTTCCAAACTCTCAAGAGATGGAGAACTACTAAGTGATTCGTAAAATTTAAACCATTTTTTCTGCCTAAATCACTTTGGTACTAAAATCTAAACGACCAACTTTGAATAAGCCTCATTGTTAGCAAAGAAGTTGTATTGTTTTTTTGAACTGTCCTTAATGCATTAATACGAAGCTCTTAACTCATCTGCGAAGGTGTGGACACCATGGTGCCCAAACGTGGCGACGTGAGTGAATGTTGTGGACGCAACAGCGTGTATTTCCAGTTCGGCGGATTCCAGAACTTTTGTAGCACACGCTATATATATACATATACATGTATATACATATGTATATGTACATACATATATGTGTATATACACATATGAGTATATATATATATATATATATATATATATATACAAATGTATGATCATGCGTCAATCTAACCATCATCCTTCAAGGTTAGACCCAATATCAGCTATGTAAATGGACCAAAGGATAGAATAACGTGGTTTCTAAGCATAATACTTACCCAGATGCTTAACTATATTCCAGCTCACCTCACGAACACCTAAATGTTCTAGTGTGATGTAGTCTTTCGATGTTTCCGCGCTTTACACCAACGTATCGAATGACTCCTCAATGCAAGTCGTCCTCCAACTTGTTGAACATGAAGAAGGAATAAATATGCATGGCTCATCTAGTCAGCAGCTTATGGCTTTCTTGAAAAAGTGTTTAATTAAAAAGCCCGATTTTTAGTTGATCTGGGAAACATTGCGCGCAAGTAAGAGGGTTGGCAGTGGGACAGTGACTGGCACAAACTCTGGCCGTTGCGTTTATGCCTAAAATGGAAGCCCCGCTATCGATCTCCGGTCGCTGTTCTACTGCATATATACAGATGATTGTTCGTATTCTTATTGAGCAAACGCGAGGTGTTACTTTTATTCTTTATTCACGAATAAGCTGACGTTTCAGCGGATTTCGTCTTCCTCAGAGCCTGGAATGGCCAACTTGACAGCAATCCATTCGGCCAAACACCTCCATAACCAAACAGAGAAAATGCTGAACTAAGATTTCAATCATATTGAACACAGCTTTGCACATTCACCGCTTTCTATGAGGCCTCCACTGAGTATGTCGCGTGAAGACCGACTGCACCAAATTCACATGGAAGCGTAATGTGCTCCTCCTATTAGAATAACAGGCTTATATACTGCCTAATATCAAGCGTGATTATGAGGCATTCTTCCCTGCGGTTCATTTTTGGATTTCTGGAATTAACCGATTATCTCCCGCGTTTGCTCAACAGGAATACGAAGAATTACTTGATCAATGCCCAGGTTAATAGAAAGTCGGTCGTGGGAGATACAGATGATTGCGAAATATAACTCGTATATAATGCTGAGATATTTCCAAAACTCCGGACCACAGGTGTATACGGTGGGGAACGAACCCGCGCTCTTGTCCTTACCGGTATTGGCAAAGAGCAAAGTGCCAGTACATACCGCCTTATTCCAACAGAAGTGCGGCAAACATTGCAAAGCCACAGGCCAAAGAGGCCCACCGGAGGGTCAGACGGAGTGAGTCAGAAAAGTCCACAACACATACGATCACACAACTCTTCCTCTAAGTTGGGACATCAACCAACAAAGAAGAAGACAGCAGCGCGGGTTCGTTCCCCACTGCATACACCTGTGGTCCGGAGTTTTGCAAATATCTCAGCATTATATACGAGTTATATTTCGCAACATACCCTGCCATTAAAAAGAAAAAGGTAGTAAATAGAAGGGTTAAGACAGATGATTGCTTCGTCATTTTCTCTGCTCAGGAGAAGATGTATAAATGCTTTGAAATATTGAATGAGCAGTACCAGCACATTAAATTCACCATGGGACAAACCGATAGAAAATTGGCTTCCACCTCTTAATGTTCAAATTAACTTATCAGATGTCGGTTACATGATAAAACGATCACGTAAAAGAGGTCGGTTTTCAAGAAGCTGTTAATCGTGTTATTACCGTTCAGATTTTCGCCTTTCTGTTTCTTTTAGTGAAGCGCTTGGCCTAGTAAATTACGTATCAATATACCCTTCCAAGCTCTGAATAAGGCGATACTGCCGAAACGTTTGCTACTGCGTGTTTTGTACGAAAGTAAACGTGTACTGTATGGCAACTTCGCGATTGCTGAAAAGGAGAACGCAATATTTTTAATGTATAACCTTTTATTTGCGCCCACTACTTTTTCACGACAGGGCATGATGTGAAAAAATGCAACCACTATGACGTTGATGTCCTCGCAAAACTTGGACTCTAGGTCAAATTTGCTCGCAGTTACCCTCCGGGAGTTCATTTGTTGCTCACTGCAGACTGAGGCCCTTGCTTTACCTTCTATCAGTCAGTTTTTCAACACAATGGTGCTAAAAGCAATCACCTTTCAAGAGGGGATGGAGATGGGGTGGGTAGGGAGATGGTCCAAGTTTCGCAAATATTGCAACATCATAGTGGTGGTACAAACAGCATTTTTGCTGTTTTTACCGCACAATAATCAATCATTAATAGTACTATCACCTACTCGAACTATGACATCCATCGCTAGTATGTCCTAAATAAATCAGCAATGCATGAAAACTAAGAAACTGATCCCACATGTATCAATAGCATTGTAATTCTATAAATAACTGAGTGACTCAAAGAAGCATTGTGAAACTGGAAATTCCCTTAGCCTTTACTACGAGCAGCAGCTACCTGACAGGTTCTGTTGGGGTGCGGAACACTGAGTGATCCAGGATTTTCTTATGACGAGCAGCAAAATTACTGTTTGGGAGATAGAGGGATGAAAGGACAAAGCTCTTGGCGTTTATTAATCCGTGGGGAATGCGCCATGTATTCGATTTCAATAAGCATCGTTGGAAGTGGTCGAATGCATATCTTACCTTTATAAGGGATCGCAGTGGCCTGTGAAGATATGTTAACCCACTGCTGCTATCTCCCAAACAAGTCCGCCACCAAATTGCCGACCGCGGAGCGATGGAGGGCTTGGTGAGCCTAAATCGCTGAGATCTATCCCATGTGTGTTGCAAGGCGCCTCCGACAACCGCGCTACGCGCACCCTAAGCGTTTGATAGATACCTATGAGCAGTTCGATGGACGCCGACGTGGAGGCAGAAAATAAGCAAGATAATTCACTGCAGTAAGGACAAGGAGCCCATTTACTGAATTCAAGGAAGCTTTTGTTTACAGTTAATTTTCTATCTATCTAGGTGAACACGTGCGTTTAGCGCTGTGGCAGTAATTAGAAGTGCTCTGAAATAGCGGCTGAATCGATCGCTAGCTCGACTCCTCTTCTTGTGCTCACAAGGCGCCCACCATCTCTTGTATGGTAGGAGATCGACGCTGGTATGATGAATTTAGTCACCTCTACGATGCTTGGTGAATTTGAATGTATGACAACCCTTCAGAGATTGATCAAAACCAAGCGCTGCATTCTTTTATCTTTCTCTGTCACCTAGGCACGCGACGCGTGGCTAACAGGCTCGAGATTAATCTCGTGAGGTGCAGTTACGGAATATATTTAAAGTACCATTAATCACCGAGGGAACACCACTAAAGTCTATTCTCTATCGCGTACAGGCGTACTCGGTGTGAAGAGCTCGCAGAGCGGAACAAATAGTGCCACATTTTTGCCACTAAGCGCTTTAATATTGCTTTCTCTTAACCCTTTTATTGCTGATGGCAAAAGATCAATAGAACTAGCTGAGAGACAGGCAAAGCGAAGGACCCGGATGGTGTGGTGGTGAAGTGCGCTACTCCCCGGAAAAGAGAATAGTGCGCGTTCGTTCCTCACCGCATACACCTGCAGTCCGAAGTTTTGCAAATATCTCAGCATTATATACGAGTAATATTGCTCTCGCTGTTTTTTTTTTCGATGAGCAAAGGCGTGGTTGTTAGTCCATTCTTTATTGAAAAATAAGCTGACATTTCGGCGCATTTCGCTTTCTTCTAAACATAGAAAGTCCATTTGACTGTAATCTGACCAAAACACCTCCATAACCAAAACGTGGAAGACACAAAACCAAGATTTCAATCGCGCTGAAAACAAGGTAACTTCTTCGCACACTCGCCTCTTTCAAGTTTTCCACCGAGTATTTTACGTGAAAACCAACCGCACAGAGTTCACATGGAAGCGTAATGTGCCTCTCACATTAAAACAACGGTCTTAAATATTGTGCACGAACACGCGTGGTAGACGAGGTATTCCTCCTCGTGGATCATTTTCGTTTTCTTAGAGGAGATTTCTCAGGCGAGATTGTGTTTGGGTGATGTTGACTGAGCAACAGCTATGTATCGTCAATGTGCACTGCAAATCATGTTCCGTTATTCATCTTCTTTATGCCACATTGATTTTAGTTGATCGATGAGAAAGTAGCCTTCTTCACTTTTATAAGTCGCCTTCCATTTAACCTCGATCAGAAGAAGAATGAAAATTTCTCGGTATACCCCAGCATCTAAATAAATATGTCGAATATGCATGCTGAGGTTAAGAAGCCGGCTTCGAAAAGTATTAATTCGCCTGTGCTAGCAAATTTAATACCGATGATGCATGATGGATTGTCCTAAGAAAAGAATAAATATCAGTGGACTATTAGTTAGACAGTAACCATTTTGTAAGAAAGGGATCTGCCGGGTGAGGTTATCTCGTTCAAGTGGTATTCCACTTCAGAAGATCCAATTCGATATGGCAACGAAGGCCCACATCGTTACGACGAACGGTTGTGAACAATCAGTTAGCATCACTGCAGCTCTGGAGATGTTGAACGTGTCGAAATCTTAGCCAAGTAAAAATTCGAAATCGAAACAGCCTCGAGTAAGGTGAACAGTGTAAAGGAATATCATTCTTCCGTTTTTCATCTCGGATTTGATGTTAAGCGATGAGTCCTTCCCATTGCTTTGTGAAGTATATGTGAGCCATCCACCCATCTACCAATAGACCTAGCCGTGCAGTTTCTTCATTCGTAAAAAGACGCCGACTGACTGTAGAGCTTAGACTTATATAGTCATCTATTTTGTCGTAATCGCACATTCATGAAAATTCGAAGTCAGAAGCGAAAAATGAAAAATCCTAGCCCGCCTTTGTGAGATTTTCTACCCTACAGGAATAAAATGGCTCTCTCATTGTCATCTTTCTCCTCAGATTTCTATGTGCTATGAATTTCGAAGTGTTTTGCGCGTTTTTTACATTCTTTTAAAATTCATCCTCGTGAAATTTACAAAAGCATTTTGCAATAACTATTCATTGCGAGCATTTCTCTTATACACCACTTTGAGCACATTTCTTTCTTAACAATCTTCCATGTTTTCTTTTCTACGTTCACATTTTCCGAAGTCTTATTCTACAATTATTTTGAACTGGTTGCTTTTAATGCTGAAATAATGCTCTTAATCAGAAAACTTGCATCACACGATAACGTTAGCAACTCGGAAAGTCATGGAAACATGCACAAAAGAAGGCTTCCGAATACGCCATGTACAAATGGTTCTTACGGATTCGAACCTGAAATTCCTCAGTTACGGAGCGGTGAGAATCATGGACCCCTGTCATCAGTTGACGACGACAATCTGAAGTTTAATCGAAGCTGCTTCTCCAAAAACTACTTGAGGAGTTGCTAAAGAACTCTCCATTCACAAGTGAACAATCGTTTGGAAGACAATGGAGGAGTTAAAAACTAAAATGAATAATGAATAGACTGAACGAATGGGAACGAGATTGTCGTTAGAAAATTGTTTTGCGCTCGCTTGCCTTAATGGCAAAAATCCTCAATTTCTCGATTACATTCTGACATGCGATTAAAAGTGGATTCTATCCGTCAAAAGAATGCGTTCAGTAGAAAGGATGGAAAGAGATGAAGTTCCTAAGACGGCTGCCATGAGTTTTTTTTTGTTTCAGTCAGATGGAACCAACTGATAATATACCTTGAACGATCACAACAAAGAAGTACTGTCACAAAATTAACTAAATTTTACAAGAATTGCAGCTCAAATGTCCAGAATTGGTTAAGACAGAATGTCCATTTTTGTTGAACAGCAATGCTGAACCACATGTTGAACAACAAAGGTTGCAAAAATTGAACAGGTCGACCGAAGAATTTCTTTATCAACAAAATCAAGCGACATACGCACCAACGACTCATCGCTCAATATTAGAGCCGAGGCGGAAACCTAACAAAGGGTAATTTCACCAAATAACTATTCGTTCACGGAAGATAACGAATATGAATAAGGCAACATGAAACGAAGTGCATATCGATGGCCCATGGTCATTCCTCAGTTAATAACGCCATCAACTTTATGTTCTCTATCACATATTTCTTCTGAATCTACCACCTGGGACTGAACTGGCCTGGTAGTAGTTGTTTATCGCCCCGTCATGAATGAAGAATGTTTTCGGATGCAGTACCGTGGCGGAACGTATATTTTCGATGGGGTTACAAAAGTTTATTCTGGCAGGGTTGTTTAGACCGACACAATTCTAAGCAAGAACGGGCAATCGTTATTCCGAAGCCAAATTCTGCTTTGAAGAAATGTTTAACTATCAGGGATTCAGCCGTATCCGAACTTGACCGGTATATCGGTGGGATAAGGGCGAATGGAAGATGTGGTGATAAATGGCAATATATGGAAACATAAAGACTTACACACAATACAACATACAAGACTTACACAAGACTGGAATATAATTCATGGAGTTATAGCATAAAGATCACAAATCGTGTTGTGTAAGAGCAAAAGCGTTGGATTTCTACACAGTATTCCTGAGAAATCAGGCAAATCTCGGTTTCGCCAGGCAACGGTATGGGCGTGGTTTAACTGTTAAACCAAATGTTTTTTTCGTGGTAGGTGGTTCGCTTGGATTAATGCTCGATAACTTAAAAGGTGATATCTGCTTTATTACTCGATAAAAGCAATAAGAAGAGAACTTCCTGCACCTCAAATCTATTGAAAAGGTTAGCAATAAATAGGAATAGCTCCGTCCTCGCTAGTCCTTCTCCAAGGCACTGTCGTTTCCCGATTGAAAATGGTATCAGTTCTTCCACCTTAACAAATTTTTGAGCGCCATTCACTTTTAGTTCTGTTCTTTCTCTGTTACCTTTTTCGATCTTCCATCTTCATCAATAAACCTGGTCGGATCGAAAGTAAGTGGAGAGGGAAATACCTGAAAAACATGGTTTTAAAAAATACAAAATTGAGATTTCATTTTTCAACATCGTTTTATCTTTTGCACATATTCAGTCCGAAACTATTCTTGTGACTGCTCAATTAATATTCTGATCCGCAGCGTAGAAACAAATGGATCCTATGAACGATCATCGTGTCATTCGAATGAGTACCACCCATTAAACAACTTTGGCAATGTGGCGAGGAGATTTCGCTGGCACGTGATCGTATTTACCTGTTCTGTCAAAAGAAGTCCTGTTGATACAGGTCACAAAAGGCTATCTAGAAAAAGGAGACGCAGATGCCAACGCATGATTCCTGGTCGGAAGAAATCCACATGATCTTAGCAATTAAAACCACAACAGATGTACAACTTTGCGACTACCGGGATTACATCTTTCTTCGACATATTTCCTTTGGATAAATACAGAGGATAAATACAGTTTGATTCCAAAGGCATGGCGGTTCAATCCTACCAAGGATCACTCCCATACATATCCCTGAGTAGACAAAAGTGAGGATTAGTGCTTCTAAAACACTCGTTACCACCATGAACATGAAGACTTATGGGTAATGACCAACTTCATTATCATAAAGCACGTTGCTGATCTGTGCGATGACTCCTGTATGCGCTGGAAGACTCCACTTTCCCACTTGTACTGGACATAGAGTCTCATGGGGCAGATTCGTTGGCAGTAAGTTCGCCATACGTTGGATTTCCTTCAAAAATATGTGAAAGTCCACCTTTCAAATAGCTCGCATAAATTAGTTAATGCATTAGCAGCGTTACATATTTAATACAGTTTTTTGCTGGAAAAATTGAGTACCATTCACGTTGATCACCGCATTTGTATACGGGAGATTTCTCCTATCCGACATCGTAATGAGACGGCCAGATCCTAGTTCACGGTCCATTTCCTCGTGTACTTTTCTCTGAAATACCGATGCTAGATTTCCTTTGTTAACCGTGGACATTATCAACTTTTCGTAACATTATATACAAATTCGAGATGATTTCTTTTGATTGAGAATACTAATTGAACAACACATCAGTTTGTTTTGTGGTAGTAATATAGCTGAAAACTCAGCAATTGTTTTGCGCAATTTTCAAATTCGGGAGACCATAATATTTTTGTTCTCTTACTGAATTCATTTACTTAAACATAAATGGATAATATTCCAGAAGACGAAGCTAAAAAAGCTAAAACTATTCCTTATTTTAAGTTTCGATGAAGCTTTTGCTGCTAACAAGTAAGATAACACTTAACTGAACGTCCAAATTACTTAGCAGATAAACTACACCCCATGATAGGGTGTTAGATGTGGTCTCCATTCCAGCGGACCACAGGTCATAGCACATATTTTGCAGCTGTACATTGCTAAAAAGCTTTAAATTACAAAGAAACAGTTTAAGTGGGCCTCGATAAGCAATCAGCTGTGCAAAACTTCGAATTCCGGATGAGACGACCATGCTTACCTGCTTACTTCAATGCTTGATTGGCCCACTTACTAGTAGAGGCTCCGACACATTTTCTATTCGTTTGTTCTTCCCGCAGTCGTCGTCCATGGTGATGATGTACTTCGAAGATGGTGACGTACGCGAGGCACATTCCGAGATCCTGAAATCGTTTCCATCTGTGAATGCAGATGATTGACGTTAGCCACGAACACCTCCGCCCATCGTTTGGCTGTTCGTCCAAGGGGATTGTCTCATTCTTTTGGAGTCCACTCCATTGTTCTTTTCGTACATCTGTCATGTTTCTCTTATTATGTGACTGGTCCATTAGTGCTTCGCAGTCGATCTATTTCCTCTTGGATCTCGAAGATGGGATAGGTTTCGAAGATCTGAGCAGCATATTGGGGCTAGACGTTGTGAGTGCAGGTTAAATTTCAGAACACATCATTTAAGCACTCTGTGGGTGGTGTGCGGAGTTCTTGACGTGGTATCGGTCCACTTCTCTGCGTCTCTGCTGCATAACTGAGCGCTGGAAGGACTGTTGAATCGAGAAGGTCAGCGCGGATTTGCGTGCCCTTTACTTACTTGGTGGGCCCTCTTAGAGGCCCGAACACTGCGCAAGTTACCCTCCTTCTTCTGTCGAATTCTCCCTCCATGATGTTTTCTGTGTTCATTGAACGCCCAAGCTGCAAATACGGGTGATCTCTGTTGTGAGAGAACCACACAGTTCGATTCGTTCAAATTTGCACCATGGGTTCTTCATGGACAGGGTCCTCCTCCTATTTATGCGCAGTACAATCTTTTTTCTCAGTTCGATGAGTCCATTGAGTGAGCATCGCCTCTGCTTCACTGGTACTCCTCGAGAAGATACGATGTCTTCAACAAAGCGAAGACTCGACAAGAGTTTCCCATCAATGTGTATGCTCTTCTTGCTCCGCTCAAGAAACTTCACTGTCTGTGGAAACACGGCCGTGAACTTTTTTGCAGAGCAGTTGTGTTGTGGCGTGTAGAACTCTATATGAATACCATCATCTGTTGTAGCCGCTACCGTTTACATGAGATAACAACGTAGCAAGTGTTTTTAAATATGGCTTATCAGATTATTATGGGAAGGTTTACAGAGGACATTGTCTTAGGAGATGAGTAAGCGATCTGATGCGGTATGAATGGATGGAGAGCATTCCATATTTATGATGAATGTTCTCTATAGGATCTGTCTCTCTCTGTGTCCTTTTCGAATCCCTTTCCTATGGGAATGGTAAGGGATCCATGAGAAAGCTATATTTTTAGTGCTGCCGTTCCGATAAGAGTCAGCCAGCGTTCTTAAATAGATCGGGTCCATTTGCTAGTCAGCAAGAGATGATAGGATTTGTTTCTTTTCTCTCATGCTCTCATGCAATTGTTTGTAGTCAATAAATGTAAGGTTAAAAGGATAAATGGTATCCCGATACACTTCTATGATTCGTGATATGCTTTGGACGTGTTCTATGCAGTAAGATGTCTGCCGAAATTCTGCTTACCCAAGCGGTTGTACACAAAGTCCTTGATGTGCGCATTAGGATAATCTTTGAGGCAGATCGGATAGTAGCTATGAAGACTCGTTTTGTCACCATCCTTCTTGGCAGGGTCACAGTGCGCGACGTCTTCCACTGGTATGGAATTCTCTTCGTGTGAAGATAAGTTGTTATGTGGATTGCGAGGAGTACATGTAATTTATGGCTTTCAGCTGGAAAAAAGTCGATTGTAATGTAGCTGGGTGTTCGAGCCGTGCCTGTTTTAACGCATTCTATTGCAAATCGAACTTCAGTGGATAGAACCTCGGGCGATTTTTCTCCAGTAGGGATTTCGGGTCCGAGGCGGGGCTTGTGGAGCGAAAAGGATTGGTAAAGAACTCCATATCATGACGGGATCTAGTGATGGTCCCATGTCCGCTCAACAGGGCGGATAGCAGAACACCGCAGTTACACAGAATCTGACGTTACTCCTTTAGACTAGATCAGTTTTAACGTGCTTGCAGTGACTTTCGTCCACAAACGTCTAGTTTTCATCGTAAAAAAAGACAAAACCAGGAAATGGCTGGCCATTCTTCTCCAGGAAGTAGTACAGCGATAGAAGAATCAGAGAGTCAATTCATGGAAACGAAGAGTGAATTCGAAAATTTTGCTGATTGTTAAGTTTACCTGAACGATTCAGTGTAGCCGTTTGTCTCACGGCGCCTCTTCTCCTTTAAAAACGCTTCGACGTAGTCATTCGATTCTTCAGCGTCATAGTCGATATGCTTTCGGTGGACATCGATCTGTCGATCGAAGAACGAAAAGACAGCATCGCGGCAGAGAACCACCCTGATAAATCTGTTGATAATCATTGTAGTCATCGAAGATTATTGAAAAATAACTCTTCCTCTTTGTGTATATTCGAAATGGTTCGATGCAACATTGCTAAAGTTTACGTGAATTTAACACCGTTTATTTTCTTTACCTGAGAAAACTGTTTTAAAACAACGCGAGTTGTTGACATCAACTTCTTTCCGAACGTTGCTTATTTTCAACATATAACTCTCGTTCGAAAGCTCACGTGTAAGTGGCTCTATCCTGGCTTGTAAGGATCGGAAGCACTGTTTGTCAACTCGCGTTCTTAACGCATGCTGTAAAACGGTAATCGACGTAGTCAAACATGGCCTTACTCCGGTTATCGTGAGATTAAAACATTAATGGGGAGTCGCGTATACTAAAGACTAGCCATCCGACGCTTAATTTACGAAAGTACGCAAAGAAGCAGTTAAAAATTAGAATGCAGACTGCTAAAAGCATCAAAAATATGCCATCCTCGGAATTCCTCCTTTGAATTCCGTTGTTTTCTTGTTGACAACAAACGGCACCTGGTCGGATTAAGCCAATCTTCTTTATCATTATTCAACCGTTACTATCGTTAGGATCAGTGGAAGTGTAAAGTAAATGATATGGTTATGCTTTCATGAAAACGGTAGCTAGCATTAGCAACTAGTTTTTTGTGTTATTTAAATACTGTTTCTCGTATGATTTTTGGTGGGGTATATAACATGATGGATGAAGGACGGCAGTGTGACCGTCGTCGAACGAATCCAAAAGCATTGCAAGAATACAAGACACTTTACCTAAAATGGACTTGAGGAGAACCTTGCTTGAGAATGTAGTAAACAGTGGGTAGTTATGGAGCGCTTTTATAATAATGTTATTATTCCTAATCGGTGCACAAGAATTCCACTATAAGACGATTCCATCGTCCTTTTGTTGCGCAGTTATTTAAATATTTACATACACCATCTTTAGGTAACGGGAAACGCCTTCTCGGTTAACCCCTTACTAGCGAAAATCAGTGCAAAAATAGCGGTAGTGTTAGATTACTCCGAAGAACATTCGGTTTTGATAAAAGAAAATTCAGAGCTTTTTTTAACCTGTACAATACCATCGAAGGATGACCCCCTATTATGCACCTTGCAGATAGGAATACCTTCTGGCCATCCCAGGTGGTCAACTTTCGAGAACGATATCTCTATTTTACTGATGCCACAATGCTAAATACAGAAATCATCAGCTAAGTTGAGCAAATAAGAGTTTTGGATGAAGCGGCCATCATTAGATAAGCCAACAATATCTAAGTGGGTCAGGAGATAAACACAACCAATCGTCGAAATCGCAATCTTAAACTTTTACTTATTACCTATTATTTTTTCACGGCAGGGTGTTATGTGAAATACAACCAACAATATGTTGTTTTCTTTTTCAGTAATTGCGAGGTTACTACACAGCATGCGTTTACTTCCGTACAAAAACGCATACAACACAGCAGTAGCTGACGTTGCGGCAGCATCGCCTCACCGAAGAAAAACTCGCAATTGCTGAAAAATAAAAGGACACATTCGTAATCTAATGCTGAGGATAATAGAAAGTCGATCTTGGAAAAAACCAACAATCTTTGAGGAAAGGCAACCAGGACCAAAGCAAGCGATGTGCGAAGCTAACGAAGAAACTTCAATAAAGAGCGAGCAGGACGACGAATGCTTCACGCTTAACTATTAGACAATAGATTTTTCCCCTTCTAAAATAAATGTCGTAGCGCTAAACCTTAACGTGAGCGTCATTCAAAACCCTTTGTTAAAAAATGTTTTGCAACCATATCTTTAAGAAATTATCGACTGTGCTTGGTTTTCCACAACTATCAATTTTTTTTATTTGCATTAATTGAAGCCCTGAGGATTCCATTTACTTATAGCAGCCACCTCACGCTATTTCTTCACCATCATTTTTCCGAAATATTTTTTTACTTCACACGATTTAGAATTATGACCTAGAGAAAAATCCTGGAACTTCCAACCAACAGAGAAACGGGTCACAGTGAAAGTGCATTCGGAAAAGCGTAAAGTCGAAATCCTGTTTGTCTAATCAATTCCGTGTTCGAAATACGAGATTTGATGTCAAAAAGCAGGAAAGAAAGCGCTTTAAGAACCTTGAAAGGGTAGCATTTTGTAATAACGAGAAAACTCGGCTTTCGTGTTGCTGTTAAGGGCATTTGGTTTAGTAGATAACTCGAAAAAAACTTTCGACATGAGTTAAGATGTGTTCGTTTAAAAAGAAAGGTCTGAGACGCATACGTTGAAATCAAAAGTCAGGTGGACTTTTCCAAATAGGAGGAAATCGTAAGACCAAAAGAAGAATAGGTTGGCTTTTGCAAGGAGTGAAAATGTCGGTTTTCGTTGGTTCCCCTTCGTTCCCCTTGACAATTAGATAAACTAAAAGACGTCAGTGACCTTTTCTAGCAATGTACTTACTCAGATACCCAGGTAGTATCTGAAGGATAAAGTGCAATCTTCAACACTTTTCCATTTGTTTCCTTATATTCCCATTATAAACGAGTTGGGTTCCTATCTGGCTTCGGTTTCTATTTCACTGTCTGTCATCTCCTCACCTCACTGACGCAGTGAATGCTGGCTGGACATTATTTTCTTTTCTTTTTCTTTTTTGGAGTTCTGAGATAACCAGAATGTTCTGGCTAGGATCGTTTTAGCATAGAAATTATACAAGCAACCGGTAAAGCGCGATGTAATGGGTTGAAACAATTTTCCGCTTTGTTTTAAGACAGATTTTAAAAGAGCAGCAGACCTGTTCCACATTCTGTTGAAATATGGCAGACTCTTCATCCAAGGGTACATAAACAAGATAGCAACCGAAGTGTGTGAAAAGCCTTCCATTTGTCGAGACTTCATCGCTCTTAGTTCACGGAACTCTCCAAGATTGTCCTACAATATTAGAAGTTTCTAAAAATGTACAAGCAACTTTAGTCACCCACTGCGTCGAAACGATAGCCAAACAGCAATTGATTGATCACCGATCCAACCCCAACATCGAAGACGTCCTTAAAATTCCTTGCGTTAAAAAGTTTACAACAAAAATAGCAGTAACCACGAATCATATCAAAAGGACATGATAGAAATAGAGACCTGCATTTCAATTTCTTCCCCTTCCATAGCATGTAACGTCTCGCTCATCGCCTCTACTTCAGCAAGAATCTTAATACGATCATTTCGTATCATACCAATTCACTACACAGCATAGTATCAGACTTTTGGTGTAAAACCGCTTACTCGTCTTTCCATAGTGTTCTTACTGAGACCTAAGCTTTTCAGCACATGGAGGGCAAACCTTCTATGTTCGTGCCACAACTGACCAGTAGTTTCAACAACACCGTACTCGCCTCCTGTAAAGAAAAATCAATAACCATGTTTTCTTTAAGGCTGACGAAAGACACAGTACATTATCTAAAAACAAAAATCGAAGAACAATTGATAAAAAGCTCCGCGTTGATCAATTCACAAGGGAAGCGCCATGCACTCGACTTGAACAAACATCATAGAAGTGTGTGAGTGAATATCTGGCTTATACTGGCGGAGGCCCACGATGTGTCAAGCCACTACTTTTATCCTCCGAGATACATCTGCTGTGAATTAGCCACATGTTTTTTTGAGGTTTTAAAAACATCAGCAATAAAACAATTGAGGTTAAAATGCATGCAATTTAACGTTTCCTACCTAATATATTTGTATAACTATAAACATCTCCCCCCTACTTACCAGGACGAATATAGCGCAGTAGTTAAAGATCGATTCTGTACTAGGGCTCACTAAGCACTCATCCCATCTGGATAAAAGGGTAAAGCTATCGGCGTTGATCAATCCCTGAGAGATGCGTCACGCATTCGAGTTCATTAAGTAACGTTGGAGGTGACTGAATGCATATCTGGCCTTTACAATGACTCGCGGTGGCCTACCGATGTATCAAGCCAGTGCTGCTATCCTCCCAGACAAGTCTAGTACCATTGCCAACCCCGGAGGGATGGAAGGCTTGGTGGGCCATTGGCGCGGGGAACTATTCCACATGTTGCAAGGCGCCTCCAACCACTGCGCCATACGCGCCCTTACTCCATCTGGAGCTGGGAAATTCCTAGCAGGTTGTGGAAAGGTGAAAATTCAGGCAGCTATTCAATGCACCCATTCGCCCTAGTGGTTAATGGAGTCGAAAGTGTAATGCAACCCCAGGAAAGCGCTGTGTACTTTACTCTCCGTGCAAATGACAGCAACGATGGCAGGCGTTGAAGAATTTAGTTTGCTACACTTTCCAGTTATCATTCTACATTTGCTGTTTAAAAGAGTGGTGCTCAATTTACACTTTCTTAGTTTTTCCAAAAAAAATATCCTACCACTTCGAAATATTACAATTCACCATGTCCAAGATCGACCCCAGTTACCTAAAAGCGCAATGGATAACTTACTAGTAAGCTGTTATCGCACGGGTGGGGCATACTCAGCAGTTAATCAAAACCAAAGATGAATCATCTAGCAATGCAATCGCCTTCAGGGGCGAATTTGGTTCCTACATGATGGAGCTGACATGAGGCTGGTACAAACTATTATCCTGTTAACGTCTCGGCGCCTTCGCCATCCTCAGAACTTCGTTGGTCGCAGTCGATGATACACAGCTGGTCGTTGTCGCGATATTGATATTGATATTTCAAAATACTGATTGCCACTTGTACTACCTAATATAGTGCCTAGTGCTGCAGGATGCATTACCCAGCTAAAGTAGATTACGTTGGAGGCCGGAATCGATGAACGCCCGTCCTGTATGAAAGGGCACTGCTGGGTGAAGGAAGTTTCCCATTCAAGCGATACTCCCTCTACTGAATTCAACTTGATGCGACTATGAAAACCCACTTCGCAGCAACGACCAGCTGTAGACCGTCGACTCGACTCAACGCTGCTCTGAAGAAGGCGGAGGCACCAAAACGTTAGCCGAATAAGAATTTATACCAAATTCGCGTCTGCTCAATCATCACGCAGAAATTTATTGATTATTGTTACCGAAGTTTAATGAAGGTCAATTTTTAATATATTTTGTTTTTATCGATTTTCTTCGAGATTTCACAGGACAAGCTAAATCCCTACCCATCTCTTACGAGAATTTAGAGATGGAACACAAACGTATGGGCGTTATCACAGTGAGATTGATGAGTTCGATGAACTATATTGTTAACATTATGGATCTCAGAGTGCAAACCTCTATATTCTTTCATAGCTTGGAATTGAAATGCTCCTGCATATGCTTCTCCATTCTTGATGAACGTATCTTTTATTGCCTTAAAGTCACAAATCATAACGAATGGGTGAGATCCTGAAAAAATCTGAATCGTCAACCGAAACCATTGTCTGTTTTTTCAGCTCCAGACTACTATTCTTGGTTCTAGTTCACTTTCCATGTTTTTTTTTTCTTCCGTTGATCATCTAACTCTAAAAGGATTTCACTATTGTCATTGTGTACTACAGTGGCCCTAGCGCTCACTATAATTTTTAATTTTCTTTTACATAAGACGATATTATTCCCGAGGGTTTACCGCCTCATCGTGGCTAGGAGGTGTTCCTGGCTGTCGGGCTACGATGTGCAGTCGGGAGATTCATCCCCCGACAGGGTCTCCCAAGCTGAGAAGGAGTCCGACGTTTCCATCAGGAAGCCTAGCTAAGAGTGAGCCAATACCAGGATCCACCGCCGTCCTGGTATCAAATTAGTCGCATGGTGGCAATTCTCCCTCTGATCCACAAGTGCGGCGACTACCTGTGGTGGTGAAGACCTGGGGCAGACTTTACTTAGACTAATTTCGGGATTCCAGGAGACCACAATGGCTTAACCAGAAAATCTCCGAAAAATGGAGATTGTGCTGGAGCCCGAACAACCAGTGATGACGGGCCATTCAAGTATCAAGTTCAAGTAAAAGACGATTCCACCTTGAGCTTCATGCAACTGATTCAACAAAATCTGCAGGTTTTTGTTTTAACCCATTGAATTTCTGTTTTTCTTTGCATTAAAATTATTGTTACTAAATATACATACACATATATACTTAGTAAGCCCACTGTTTAACTTTGACTTTTCTTATTTGTCATATTTTACAAGTCTGGGAACAACTTCCCTAATTCGGAGGCATGCGGGCTTAATGTGCTCTGGGCGTGACCGAACCAGAACTTTGATTGTTCTTTAGGCATTACTGTCATTGCGCTACCCACTATTCTGTCTTTATTTTGCTTATCAAAATATTTCATTCATATGACGCGATATCAGATTTTGTGCACATCAATTGTATCTTCAATGCGCTTCATCATATTCATCATCCAGGAAACTCTTCGCCTCCTACTTGAGAATTTTTGCCTTCTTTATGGATGTCGCTGACTCCTCGTCGAGTCAATTCTTGATGGAATCGTGTAATAACCGTGCTAGGGCATTCCGATATCTTTACCACAGGCAGTCACCAGCCACTGTGGATCGTATCCGGATAGGTACGGTCCAAATTGGTGTCCCAATTTTGGATGGATTTAACGCTTAGTTGGCATAATGTATGGCCGAACAAGGACCATATTGTATTATTAGGCCGCTTCCCTATTGCTGCGTCCAACGCGCCTCAATAAAATTTGTAAAGTTTTTTTTTGCGCAAAAAGTGGTAAATGGGCATGAATTGCATGACGAAATGTCGTCACTTTCTATTTATTGTGGACTCCTTTTTAATAGCGAGGTATTATTGTTAAATATATCCACAAAGATTCAAAGACATTTGCAAAGATCAGGGCTGCTGGTGTCTGTGGTGGGAGAACCGAACACGCTATTACCCTTTCCGGGGTAAGGGCTTCACCAGCACGCCATGCCAGTCCATAGTTTCGCCTTTTTCTTAATCGTCTTTTATGTCATTACGATCATGTCTCAAATATACCCTGTCATTAAAAAAAAAGTAACCAGTAAAAGAAACTGACGACCATTTATACTACAGCTTCAACTAAGCAGGGTTCAATACCGATCTGTGCTCCTCAGGTCAATCCCGTTGATGGGTGATTGCTGACAGGAACTATGGGTCAATAACACGGCTGAGAGAAAGGCGAAACGAAAGACTCACATGGTGTGGTGGTCAATGTCTTAGCCCTCGGTAAGGGTATTATCATGTTCGCTCCCATCGTAGAACCAACGGTCCGGAGTCTTGCAAATATCTCAGCATCACTATGGTTATATGACAAAACGTGATAGATGTTTTACCTATCCAGTACGTAAATATCGGACCGTATTGTTTGCGCCACATTTCAAATGCACTGTAGCCCGGTTCATGCCAAAGTAATACGTGAAGGTTGCCGATGAACGGCAGCGGAGTTGGTCCTGAAAGGAAAATTTCTCTCAAAAAAAAAACCTAGCAGCGAAACTCTAGCGATACTTGTTTTTTATCGTGGAACAACTGTCTTTCTGAATTCGTTGAAGCAAATTATTGGTCTTTCATCAAGAAAAGTAGAACATCGTTTTTGTTTCCGGTTTTCAAAATAGCCGTTGTCAAACGAATTATCTGTCAAAGCCTTAGACTTTCTATGGTAACGGCAACACCACCTACCTGGTGGTAAATATCTTCTTTTCCAGTAAAATTCGTAGGTGACGTACAGTATCCCGACTAGTATCAACAATTCAGTAGTCATTCTTGAGTACAGGACGAATCTCTAGAACTTACTAAGTTATTATTCTTTTTCATTTGTTCTCGTTTCTAAGTATGACAATCTCTAAGGGTAAAATTTCGTAAAAACCTATCCAGAAAAACCACTTCATTTTTCGTTAGTTATAATCACGTTTAATCAAAATCCAACCCACTAGCGTGAGCCCAGAACATTAATATTTCAATAATAGTTTCCTAGGAATGTCAATAACTCAATACTTATACATCGTAAACATCGGCTTGTGAGGAATGGTAATCCCGAACATTCTTCAAAACACGGGAAACGACCTAGTTATTGGTCATGAGTATGCAATTCGAAGAGAGAAATGGTGGAAAGCGAAGCAGATCGAAGTCAACAAGGTCACATTTTGTTTGGTGAGCGCTGGCAATCACTGTTTTCATCGACGACGTGAATCTGGATTATTTTATTGATTAAGGTTGCAAAAGTAGGAAATGACAATCCCGTTTTTAACGTTTTCCCGAAGAAATCAATTCGTACGGTTTCTACGTCTTTTTTTGATCTGGAAACTCTTGAAGATTATAAGTTCCCAGGATCGACTTTTTCTTAACCTCGGCATTGGAATATGAATGTGTCGTTTTCTTGTTCAGCAATCGCGAGGTTT
This sequence comes from Angiostrongylus costaricensis, assembly GCA_900624975.1. Classification (NCBI taxonomy): domain Eukaryota; kingdom Metazoa; phylum Nematoda; class Chromadorea; order Rhabditida; family Metastrongylidae; genus Angiostrongylus; species Angiostrongylus costaricensis. The sequence continues at coordinate 77,766 of UYYA01003876.1, read as the reverse complement.
TTAAACAGCATACATTTACTTCCATAAAAACACAATACAATACAACGCTAGCTGACGTTTCGGCAGTATCGCCTTCTTCAGAGCCTGGAAGGGTATAGTGATATGCAATCTACTAGGCCAAACGCTTCAATAACACTGACACAAAGACGAAAGGCTCTTTGGTAATTACATGATCAACAACTTCTCGAAAAACTCACCGCTTTTTCGTGACTTCCAATGAGGAAGTTTAGAACAGCTGATTATAGTCGCATGTGGTTGACGACTGCACCATCCCACATCAAAAATCGATGCGAACATACGGGATCAGGTCGCGTATGACCTCCGGGCATTCATCCCTGCTATTCATTGCAGGGTCTTTGGCATCTATCCAAAAAGCCTCAAGGAGTTTTCGCGCTGGTGTTTTGGACTCCTGTGCGAGAATATTGACTTTTACTTCAAAATTGTCTCCGCTATGCTTTTGTATCCTATGCGTGCCTAGTGGGGTGCTTCGTCTTAGTTTTCGTTTGCCATCTAGGTGTTCTTTCATACGGATACACAAAGGTCTGCCCGTTTCGCCAATATATTCATCTCCGCAATTGTTACACGAGATCAGGTATATCGTACCTGAACTCATGCAATCACTGTCCCTGCCGTAAGGGCAAATTACGCAATTTGTTGTCCCACATAGACGGTCATACAGGCGGTTGCGAACTAATTGGCGACGTAGAGTAGCCGGTGGTATTTCAACTATCGCTACCGATTCCTCTAGACTTGCCCTTCTTAAGCATCGTTTTATAGCTACGCTTACTTCCTCGCTCATAAAAGGCAACATGAACGGGACTTTCTTTTGGCCAAGTGTTTCGCGTGGGCGCGTCGTTCTCCTTGTAAACTTATCTCGTGGGGTTATTATTTCGTAGCCATTTGAGATGACTATTTGCCGAGCCAAGTCGCGCGATTCTTCCTTTAGTTCCCTGGTAGTGCTTGCGGCGCAGTGGTCACAGGCGCCGACCAATACACGCATGATCCACCCACGCACTCAAGGTCCTCCAAGCCTCCTATCCCTCCGGGGTTGGTTAACTGGTTCCAGACTTGCCTGGAAGGATAGCAGCTTTGGCTCGATACATCGGTAGACCACCGCGAGTCATTGTAAAGATCAGATATGAATTCAGCACCCACAACGATGCTTGTTAAGGTCGAATGTTTGGTGTATCCCTCAGGGATTGATCAACGCCGAGAGCCTTGTTCTTTTTATCCCTTTTTCATACGATTCCTGTCGCTCTGACGTATGGGTCAGAAACCTAGTCAGGCAGAGATCGATAATATGAGTACCTCGCATAGCTTAATAGAGAAAGAATCCGACCCTCCGAGCTAGGTCAACTGTCAAAGATTGGAAACTGCATTGAGCACGCGAAAATGTCGAAAATCAAGTGGGCTGAACGTGCAATGCGTACAACCGAATGATAATAGCCGTTAGCGACTGGATTGCTCGATATAGTAAAAGCACAACAAGAAGACCATCGACTGAATTCTCAGAGTTCTTCAACAAGACCGTAGAGGAAAAATAGGCTGAGCAGACCCAAATAAACCTATCAAGTAGCGGTTACCTGACGAAGTGGTATCGAAAGCCAAGTAACAAGAACATCCTTGTTCATTTCCTTTCTTCCCACCCTTCACACACAAAGAGGGCGATTGCGAGAAACATGTTTCGAACAGCCACCTCTGTGTGCACTACCACGGAACTAAAGGAAGAATCGCGCGACTTGACTCGGCAAATAGCCATCTCCAATGGCTACGAAATAGTAACCCCACGAGATAAGTTTACAAGGAGAACGACGCGCCCACGCGAAACACTTGTCCAAAAGAACGTCCCGTTTATGTTGCTTTTTATAAGCGATGAAGTAAGCGTAGCTATAAAACGATGCTTAAGAAGGGCAGGTCTAGAGGAATCGGTAGCGATAGTTGAAATACCACCGNCAGAGTTCTTCAACAAGACCGTAGAGGAAAAATAGGCTGAGCAGACCCAAATAAACCTATCAAGTAGCGGTTACCTGACGAAGTGGTATCGAAAGCCAAGTAACAAGAACATCCTTGTTCATTTCCTTTCTTCCCACCCTTCACACACAAAGAGGGCGATTGCGAGAAACATGTTTCGAACAGCCACCTCTGTGTGCACTACCATGGAACTAAAGGAAGAATCGCGCGAATTGGCTCGGCAAACAGCCATCTCCAATGGCTACG
>UYYA01003876.1:0-74878 GCA_900624975.1 Angiostrongylus costaricensis | reverse complement strand
AAACGAGAACTAAGACGAAGCACCCCACTAGGCACGCATAGGATACAAAAGCATAGCGGAGACGATTTTGAAGTAAAAGTCAATATTCTCGCACAGGAGTCCAAAACACCAGCGCGAAAACTCCTTGAGGCTTTTTGGATCAATGCCAAAAACCTACAGTGAATAGCAGGGATGAATACCCGGAGGTCATATGCGACCTGATCCCGTACGTTCGCATCATTTTTGATGTGGGATGGTGCAGTCGTCAACCACATGCGACTATAATCAGCTGTTCTAAACTTCCTCATTGGAAGTCACGAAAAAGCGGTGGGTTTTTTCGAGAAGTTGTTGATCATGTAATTACCAAAGAGTTTTCGTCTTTTTTTAAGTGTCATTGAAGCGTTTGGCCTAGTAGATTGTATATCAGTATACCCTTCCAGGCTCTGAAGAAGGCGATACTGCCGAAACGTCAGCTAGCGTTGTATTGTATTGTGCTTTTTATGGAAGTAAATGTATGCTGTTTAAAAACCTCGCGATTGCTAAAGAAGAAAACGACACATTATAAGGAAAGTTGCACAAGTGTGTTGTAATAATGAGTGGGAAGATGGAATAGTATGTTTGGTTCAACTTGTTCTTTGTTCTGATGGCGAGCTGATTTCAAAATTATATACCTTCTGATTACGACTTTCTTAGCAACAGTGTAACTCTTAGCCTGGCCAGCAACGGCGGTTGACACGCGGTTTCCCATACAGCTCCCTCTCAATGGCTTCAGCATTCCGACTAGTGAAGTCGTTCTGAAAGATGCAGAGCACGTGCCGAGCACTGGAAAGGCTTCAGCTGTTATTTTGTCCTGGGCCACAGCGAGTTATCTCGGCTAATTCAAGTTCCAAAGAGGATGAACACGACGAAACAGTGTATTTATCAATAGGTTCAGAGGAAATCCTGTTATGGTGATTTCAAATGGTAAGCCTCTTCTTTTGCTTAGGCGATAATAACAGCATTTTAACAGCCAATGTCCGGTTTTTAGATTCGCGTAGCCGAATCTATTTTAATCTCAATTCATTCGCCCTGAATTGACGCCAACTCCTTGCAGCTTGATTGCCCTTCTCTAATCTGCAGCGCTTCCTTTCCTGTCGTGGCTTCTCAAACTCTTATACGCTTTTGTGTTTATCCTTCCAGTGGTTTTAGTGGTTTTTGTTCTCTTATGGACCCTCCCCTCTGCTTGTCATATATATATATGTATATATATATAAATATATATATATATATATATATAGTCTCGTGCTTTTGGATCATTTCGAACTGTTGTGCCTGCAGAAAAAAGCTGGTACACTGTGAAACCACAGCCTCGTCAGAATTTAGCAGTTGGCTCCGCAACATTCGTGAAGTACATTTCGATATTTTTAAATGCCCATCATTTCATACGATTTCCATAATCCATCATAGTGATAGGAAATGAAATAAAAACAGGTTACTGGCCGAGACCGTTTTTTGTAGTCCAGATTTTATTGACATCACTCAGATGATGCTGGTTTTTCAACAGCTGTCGGTAACTTTTCAACAGTTAAAGTACTGAGAAGTTGAGAGCTTAATATGTCTACGGAGGAGATTTTCCTTTATTTCTCTAAGGTTGTATAGATCTTTCTTGTGTATTATTTCCACATTAAATTTTGCTTGGAATCGCCTAGTAGTTGGAGAAAACTTCAAAAAGTCTCCGTCTGTTTGCTAAATTCTAAAAAACGTGTGTGGCAGCTTCAAACATTAGAACGCAGTCATGTCCTGCCGGACGAAATCTCGTTTATTAAATCGCCTAGCAGTTTGAAATTTTAGCTTTGGTGAAAATCTTACGTTTAACGAAGAAATCAAAATCCCATCTAGCTAGGATAAGGAAATTCTTTCTTGTTGCCAAAAAACTGTAGGTTGTGATAGTTTCTATTTCAGTAAATGAAGTTTACTACAAACCGAGATATTAGTATTAGCAGTGTTGGCAGTTTAAACAATTTCCAGACACGTACTAACAGCTCAAGACACAGTACTTACTTGGTTGCTTTGATGACCCGTTTTCACTGGTTGTGCGGGAAGCCGCATAGTTTCCATTTCTCAGAGATTTGCTGGATTAGAGACTGTGCTTCCTTAGAGGCCCGGTGTCAGCCTAGATGAAGCCTTCCTCAGGTCGCCACCACCCCAAGTATTCGGCGCTCTTGCGTATGAGAAGGAGATTGCCACTATGCAACTAGTTCGATACCAAGACGGTGGTGATTCCTGGTGTTTGTTTACTCTTAGGTGGGGTTCCGTATGGAAACAACGGCTTTTATGTTTGGTGAGCTGCATTAAATTACATCTATTCAGGTCTCGTTAGTGATCTATCATCTAGTGGTAGTGAAGAGGTATTCCTATTTGTCGAACTTCGGTGTTCAAAAGGGTAGCACGTATATCTCTTTACACTCAGTGATAATAGTCCCTCATCCCTGAAAAACTGCTCCAAAAACCTTTATTGTAGACTATGGGGTGCACAGAATAGTTGTTCACTTAGTCGTTCAGTATAACGGCTTTATTGAATAAAATGTTGATAGAATAAAAAAGTAGAGCAAAAAAAACCACTGTGGGGCGGCCGAAAAGGAAATGTCTTTATACCAACTCACGTCTGCCGAATCGTCACCTTGGCACGTAATACGAAAATTTCGTTCACGTTGGAGTCTAGATGTTAACAGTTCGTTATAAAAAAACTATGTGATGATGACTGATAACTTGAGTTAGTGAGAAAGTTGAACCCTAAAACGATATTTGGCAAGGGACCTTACAATGCAGTTTAAGATACCTGGTTTTTCAGTGTTTTCGTCCCTCGTTGAGAACGGGTTCTCAGTGGGGAATGATGGAGGTGCCATCCTTTTTACATATTTCACACTAAAGGAGACTGTCTCCTTTTCACGTGATGAAGTGCATTTTTTGGGATTTCCTGATGAAATGAAAAAATTTATCAAAATGGGGCCGCTGCCATTGATTGTTATAGTGTGAATGTAGCTGCAAATTTAGGCAGGTAATTTAAGACCTCAAACTCTTAAAGAATGCCTTCACTACTTTCTGTGCTCTTTAACATCAAATCTTTTTAAAGGACCCGACATAACACATTGTACTGATCTGAACACTTCTTTCATCCTTAACTTTTTTCTTACATTCATCATCTTCGAAAGTCTTCGGATTTGCGTGTGGACTCCGCTTGAAGATTTTCTTCTTCATTATGCCATTGAGTGATAATCGAGTAGACTGTACCTGGAATAAACAGGCACTTACCAGCTTTTATGATTCGGAAGATACTCTCCACAGAGATGCTCGTTATAAATTCTCCGACCCCTCGGATTGCGATTGGCTCAGAGGCCACCTCCTTATCACTTAGAGGGATAACCTGTTCTCATGAAAATTTTTGGCGTTTAAATTAAATCATTCTTTTATTTCCTGGGGTATACCACAATTTTATTGTTCATTTATCACATTTTTATCTTCTTCTTGTTCCCTTACGAGATTTATTATATTCAGCCATCTAATCGAAGGTTTTCTCAGTTCCTCAGTTCGATTTTATTTCTATCAAGCTTTTCACGCTTTTAAATTGTTTCGTCGCGTTTGTATTCGGCAATAATTCGTTTACTCGGTATGCACTGATGGAATCGGCAGTGAACCTTCGTTTTTCACATTAATAGGGTCCGCGGAGAGTAGGATGATGGCAAATCACCTACACGCTTACACTCAGATCTGTGCTCACCAATTCATCTCAATTCTTGTCAAACTTTACAATAAGCCATTCAAAAGCACCTCTCGTGAGAATTTTCGGAAGGTCCCATTTTCATTGTTCGCACTGAGCAACAAAATCCTATAACTGGAAACGGTTGACTTCTCTTATTTTTGTTTATAAGATACAGGTTGCTTTAAAAGAATGTCTGTACTGAATTGAAAGCCTTGAAAAGCCAGGTACTTCAGAGAAAGTCTGCGTCGATGTGGCATTCCATTTAAGCCACCCCGTCACTGATCTCTTCACTCGCTTATATTAGTAACAAAAGAGAAAAACCCCGAGTTGTGCTTGCTGCTCCTTAATGGAACTTGCCTGCTTTTTCCTTATAAATTCAACAGAGCGAATGTTGCCAAGAGCTGACTTGAAGAGGTTTTGCTTGAAAGTGCGTGGCTTTTCTCAACGCGTACGGATTTGTTTTTCATGCATGAGCTTTCATAAATATCTAAATCAAGGTAGCCGTATTAAAAAAGAAGAAAAACGTATCTGGCTTTGAATTATGGATAATAAGAATCGAAAACCTATTCACGGAAAATTGAAAACAAGGTGATTGGATAGTGTCTGAGTGGATTTTTGGAAGGAGGAAGGCGTCTGGCAACAGTTGATCCGTTCTGTTCCCTCATTTTCATTCGATGGTTTGGAAGGATACGAAGTCTCTTCCTCGTCACATAAATTTCTGACTGGCCAAGCCTTTTTTCTCTGGTGAACATCAGCAATTACCGGTCAGTGACTGCGAACGCGCTCGCAATTTCTCGCGCTGGTTTTTTATTTCGTTGAAGAGAGAGGGTTCGTCTGCTCGCTTGCTGTTATTTTAACTCACTTTTGATTAGTACTATTCTATGGATTATTCAGGTCCAGTGTGATCCTTCTATGTGCAAAGCATTTGTCTTTTCAAATTCCTCTTTTCCAAAAAAGTTCACTACTGCAGTTTGTTTCTGGATCTCGAACTACGATTTGCAGCGGAAAGTTCATAGTTCAGCACGGCCTCTCCGGCTGACTAACTGAGGAGCACTTCATCAGCGACCGCCTCAAAAATTAAACCAAAGGGTGGAGTGATGTTTGCGATTTCAAGTGTTGCAACTTCTTAGAAGAAACGACTGAGAACGATTTTTCGTATCCAGTGTTCTATGTGACAATTTTTAATGTACACACTTCGGTACAGGTGCTTCACCTTTATATTTTTCAGTCCTTCATTGTCAGCACTCTAAACTTCTCAACACCTCAGCAGTGACGGTTGTTTCCTAAAAACATGTTTAAAAAAGAGCGAAATGGAGTGGAAGTTTTGTTGGCCGCTTTGAATTGAAAAAACGAGCTTAGCCCAGACGGCATTTGATGTGACTCGTGGACTTCTAAATCGTATTAGTTGCATTCTAATCGGCTCTCGTCTCGTCAGTCGCAGTAATCCGACTCGACCACTGGCGCGAACTCATTCGTGAGCAATCAGAAGTGGAAAACGGCTTCCGGAGATTTTTGCACTTTTCCTTCACCTTTCTATCCACACGTAGGCGCTCATCTCGTTTCGAGATATCAGGCCGTATTCGTGTATCCATTATTTTCGAGTACACCACATTTCCATAAATGTAATAACACTGTTTCTCAGAACTTGGTCGGCTATTAGTACAGGTTCACCTCCTATATCCCTCTAAGAGTACGTATAGTTTCCTCAAATATGTTTTTAGTCCAAGGTTTGTCTAAAACTCGATTCTTCAAAATAACTTGGCGATAAGATTTGGTTTTTAAAAAGTTCTTGAAGCGAATTCGGCTATCGCTGACGTCAACGACGCGTTGAAGTGCACCATTGTGGCCGACTAGACGAAATGCCGCTTGTTCAATTGCTTTGCATTTCAACATGGGGCAACCTTCCGTGGGCTGTAAAAAATCGGGACCTCATCGATTTTGCCCCTTGTTGGCAGAAATTTGCAGAATTCATCGATTTTTCCATCATTTGATGGAGTTCGTTATTTGCTGAGATACGTTTGTTTAATTGGAGAGGCGCTTATTAATTTCGTGCACGCCTGCAATCAGTGCATCCACCAGTATGTGATAGGGTTACTTAAAACAGTGAGGCGGTTTATGTTTCCATTCCTGGGCAGCTGTAATCTTCTGTTATTTTTATCGTTTGCAGTTAATATAATATTTGTTATATGCAACATTTCTTATTCTGCCACTGAACTTTAGTCCACCTGCATTATTCATTTTCATACTCATAAGTTATGCTGCAGCTTTCTAGGACTATGTGAAATTGAACTTCGGTCACTTTCAATATATCATGAAAAAATGTGTGATTATCAACATTTTTTGGATACTTGACTTACAGCTTCGCATCCGAGGATGGCTTGCATTGTGTTGGTGCAGAGTATTCCACAATAAAGATCTTTCCCTTAAAGTACGCTTACGTATACTTTTTTATATTTATTTATTATATATTTTTATATTTTTTATAATCGTATATTTATATACTTTCATAACTTTGGCAGAAAACCCTAGTACTAGGTTTTAATCACATTGGAAAAAGTTTCATTAATCACTCACTGTTTTTTATGTTTTCCGCCTATTGAGAGGGAACGGCAGCACAGAATTTACACGGGTGATCAGTGTGCTTGTTCCAGGCCAAAAATCGGCGTGAGATATGGAGGAGATCACTCGTGGTAATAAGCACACCTCCGCGCGGTTCGTCTTAGATTTTTGGGCTTTATTCAGAACATTTCAAGAGTTTTACGTGCTATACTTCAGACTGATTTGGGAGGATAGTAGATTTTACCTCAAAAACTTCCGTTTTGTGCCCGTGTCGTATGCGCGCCTATTGGAGTGTTCTATTTGACTTCAAGTTTTACAAGTAGGTGCTCTTTTATACGGATACGAAGTGGTCTATCTGTTTCGCCATTATATTCGTACTCGTATGTTTTAGAAGAAATTAGGCTCACCGTGTCCGAACTCATGCGATCACTGTCTCTACTGTTTGGGCAAATTATGCAATGTTGGGTTCTGCACAAACGATCCTACAAGCGGTTGCAACTAACTGGTAACGTAGAGCGTTGGACGGTAGTTCGATGACTGTCACCTACTTCTCTATATCGGCCTTTTTAAGCATCTTTTGTAGCTGACATTAGTTGGTTAAAGATAAGGAGCAAGTTAAGATGAACCTTATTTTGTGTAAACTTGTCGTTTGGGAATGTGGCCTATCACGACCGACTGCCTTTTCATAGCCACTGGAATGCTCCATTTTCTTTTTTCCTCAGCACACTGGTGGCTTTTAGAAATATGTTTCTTAGTAGCGCCCTATTTTTGGGTGAAATATGAGAGAAAAGATGATGAACTAGCGTGTTTCTCTTACGTGGCTGTCGGGTAAACTTGATGATGTAAACGTTTCTGGATAAGTTGATCTGGACTTCCAAAAACGGATATCAGTTTTTTCTGGTTTTTCTATGGTGGGTTTTATTTTCTGTGACTGCTTTTTCAGCACTTTAAAGCATTCAGCGTCTCTTCTCTTGTGTAGAGCAGATGACAAGAAAATCATCGATATATCGCCTACAGTGGGTGATCTAATGACCACAGACCAAGTACCAGGGCTTCTTCTAAGACATGAGCACAACGGCACAACTTTGTGCAACTTCCCTTCAATGAGTGGAAGATATACAAAAAACGGTGAGTGTTCGAAGCTGCTTCCTGGAAGCCGAAAGTTGGGTTTTCAGATCTTTCTGCTAGTGCTGTATGAAGTATTTGGGTGAGCAATTTGCCATTATCACTATCATTATCATTGTCGTTATCAATTATCAATATCACTATTAAAAGGCTCTGAAGAATTCGAAGTCGTTCGAATCACTTGCTATTTAGGTATTGCATTAAAAACGTCGTGTCAGCTAATAAAGAGAACTTCAAAATGCTCAGTTAGACTGTTTTCGTTCTTGCTTTACCTTCAAGTTTTTTAAATCTACCATACAACAAAGTAGCTATTTCTGTAAGTCAATGGACGGTTTCCCAATCGCGCCAATTTAAAAAAGGTTTCTAGTGGTGTTGACATTGAGCTAAGGTGACCGTAATTCGTATATTTAAATATATAATGTTGACTTTTTGCTTACTGCCTTTTACTAGTTTCCACGGCAGGGTATTATTTGTGAAACAACCACATTAATGCCGAGATATTTGCAAAACTCGGACCGCAGGTGTCTGCGCTGGGGAATGAATACGCTATTGTCCTTTCCGTGGAGTAACGCACTCACCACCACACCATGTGGGTCTTTCGTTTCGCCTGTCTCTTAATTTAAATATATATATATATAAAATTATTCGAGAATATCTTCTATGCAAATAGTATTTTAGCTGTTGCTACCAAATTACCGCCTCGAAATGAATAAACGACGGTGTTGAGCATGGTGATTTACTGTGCCTACGACCATGGCCATGTGACTGCGAGCAATTTCTGCGATACTTTCAATAATGATGTGCAAATCGGTAGACCGCACGTATAAACAGATTTGATGTTTTTTTTATTCGTTTCCGGTTTTCGATAATATCCGTATTTTATTACTGGCCTATAAAAGTATTGATTTTGGTCTCGTAGATTTCATCCTGGAGACAGACTTTGGCCAGACTAACATCTAACCTCTGAGCTCCAGGGAAACGCAATGGCTAGACCAGCAAAGCTCCGAAAAGGTGGAAATTATTCTGGAACCCGCACAGCCAGTGAGGATTGGTCATCAAAGTATCCAAGTAACTAAGTTTCCACCTTTCGTTTGGATGAAGACGCCTTAACCAAATGATCTTCAATACAGTTCATCTCAAGAAATCATGAGCAGTCGTCACTAATTAACGTAACGATGTCAATAATAACGTTTTCGTCGCCCTGTTCTCATGTTATCCAAATATACATCAATTACCAACATTTTTTGAGCGGCTATAGGGGAGATGAATGACTTTATTGTCAGCTGTTTGAGAAACTCGAATTATAAGTGTGACTTCTGCCAGCTGATGTAGCATAATTGTTCCAGGTCTTTGAGATTACTGATGCAAAAGGTGGCATGCATGAGAATTTGTTAACTATTCCTTACGACCCAATAGCACATGCTCTAGGGATCCCAGCACTTCTTTCATTGGATTTGTTTCCGCGTGTTCATCATTCGCGAAGATCCTCGGATTTGCACGTAGACTCTTCTGCTGCAAGATTTCTGATCTTTCTTAGAAAAGTCGTTGATTGAGGGTCGAACCGATTTTCCTTAATTCTTTCAGAGCTGTGATAGGCTACTCCTAGATCTTTTTCACGGCCAGCTATCATTGTTTTTGGATCGAAGGGAGCTTCCAGGCAATGCTCGTTCCAGCTTCTCGGCCTCAGAGAGATGGGGTTTCGATGGACCCGTGTGTTTTCGAGCTTAAGTCTTGACCATATTATTGAACAACATCTCTGCCACCAAACCCTCATTACGAAGTAAAAGTAATCCAACCTGCGTTATGACACTGTGAAGTAATTGCTATTTGGATGTCCTCATACATATTTCACCCATATTTATATCAATAATCCACGCCACCTTGTGCAGATTTAGATCTCCTTTCGGATAATGCTGCTAATTTGTTTCTATAGATAAAGGCTGAACTCTTTTCGTGTCCAGATTCTATTAATCTTTCACCGATTAAACTGCAGTTTTAGTACATCCTTTAAAACCATATTACTGTCGTAATGGTTTTCGATAGTACGTGTTCAAAGGGCGAGGCTGATTTAAGTCCTTTGCGCGATTCTATCTTGTTTTGTTAGTTCTGGTTATAACGATCACCCTCTCAGAGTTGTCGCAAATTGAAATATTGTCATCCAATGTATCTCCCGTTTTTATGCTCGAAATTTCACACAAACATTAACTTCTTCACTTTACTTTACTTTACTAATACTCTTAGCAATTAAGTGAAAAATTTTCCTAACTTTCCCATTCACTTCAGGGCGATGAGTCAAACATTAGATGTGAACGTTGAAAGGCATGCCATTAACTTCTTGTAATATGCCTGATTGTTGTTATCAAGCATATTCTCGTATTTTTACCATTTGTCTAGGATTTAAAAGTTAAGTACTGGTCTGAAGCGTAGGCCACACTGTATTGTTTAAGAAAGTAGTCATATAGATGAGAAAGCTGCCTGAGAGACAAGCGAAAGGATCCCCATGGTGTGCTAACGCGTTAGTCCCCGGAAAGCGAGATACGAAATACCCGCGTTCGTTCTCCACAGCAAACACCTGAGGTCAGGAGTTTTGGAAATATTTCAGCATCATTCTGGTTGTTTCACACATAATACCCTCCTTTGAAAAACTATAATAAGCAGTAAATAAAATGTTAACATTGAAAAAACTATACTTTATAACATCGAAATATTAGCCGGATAACGATCATTTACCGGCCGCGTGTTAGCTTATCAATGACGGAACGCATAAAAATTATGTTCAAAACTTCTGTGATGCTGAGATATTTGCAAAACTCCGAACCGCAGATGTCTGCGGTGAGGAACGAACGCGTTATTGCCCTTTCCGAGGGCTAATGCGTTCACCACCACACCATTCGGGTGCTTCGTTTCGCCTGCCTCTCAGTTAGTTCTAACGATCACTGCCATCAACAATCAACCGTCAACTGAATTGATTTGAGGAGCCCAAATTGGCATTGAACCCAGTTAAGCTAAAGCTATAGTTATAATCACAATCTTAACCTTTTTATTTACTGCCTGTTCCGTTTTTTAATGGCAGATTATGTTGCGAAATACAACCTCGATGATGCTGAGATATTTGTAAAACACCGGACCGCAGGTGTCTGCGGTGGGGAACGAACGCGCTAGTACCCTTTCCGGGGACTAACGCGTTCACCACAACACCGTGAGGGTCCTTCGTTAAGGAATAAGCAGTAAATAAAAAGGGTAAGATTATGTTCAAAACGTCAAAGATGTTTTGGCTAAAACACACTTTTCCATTTCAATACACGCACTTCTTCAAGATGTTTAGTGACCCGCAGAAGTGACTTCACGGGCTACTTTCACCCTAAGGAGCAATTACAGTTGAAGTGCGCTTCTCACTGGATGGTGCGGCTTGGGAAAAATTATCCGATCTATGTTCTTGAGTTCAAGGTTATTAGAACCACGAAGACCTAAGCGAGGCAGCGATAATTTGAGTGCGCTCAATTTTTGAACGCAATTTTCTGTACTTCACCGCGATAGTTTTTCGGTGGTTCTCGATCGCATCTATAAGTTCGCCCTCTGTTTCCATACCGATGAATGCGATGTCTGAAGAAAAGCATATAAACTAGACAGCAGCGAAAAGCATTTAAGACACGAAGAAATTTTGCCCGTTGGGGAATTCTTTCTATACCGTATTAGAGGAATGGTTTTATTAAATGAGCAACTACCCCTAATACGGTGTTACTTTATTTAAGAGCTAAACAAGACGTTTCTTTGTGGATCAATAGTTCCTATGTAAGTGCTCTAATTAATATTTCAAAAACTGGCTTTCCTTTAACTTCGGAGTGACTAAACAACATGTGTTTAAACGGTTGAACTTACATGAGGTTGTTACACAACTTTTAATCGGGTTACGTTTCGCCGGCTGTACAGGCTGCTAGGAAACCAACGGGACTGTGATGGGGCCTGCTTTTAAAGGTTTTCTTTTCGTTTCGCGATTTGTGTTTCCAGATGACTCACAAGCAACCCTTTAGTCTGAAAATTGTTCTCAATCTCATTTAACTTTACATAAACATGTTTTCATCGTTTAAATAATCAGTATTTTTAGTAAACATACATCTCTAAGCAAGTCCCCAAGGTGATGAGTGCATCTGGAAGCTCAGGCAAAAGCAAAAGAATGCCATCACGCAGCCAAGCGACATAACAGTGGTTTTTTTCAACTGAAACAATAAAAATAAATCCTGATAATTGTAATATCATTCGAATTCGCTCTTTCTGCATCTAAAGACTACCGTTATACTGTTTTTCTCTGTTCGCAAAGAATTGATAAGCTGAGCAGATGCCGTACTGTTGCTGAGCAGTGAGATCGATAGGCGAAATCTAGCCGTTTCTCCTTGGCCAACTTGGTGGCAGTCAATTCAGGACGTCTTTAGCTTAAATGTTTTTTCATATGTTATTGTTGATGAGACCATTAGCCATGGTGGCCGTAAGGACATTGAAGCGCGCTATTTGAGCAGAATTGAATAAACTCCTCATTTTCAACCTCGTGCTTAAGAGCGAGCTGGTTGGCTTCACTCTCACGAGGAGTATGAGAAGCCTTATACAATCGGTATGAAACCGTTTATGCTTAGAGTAAATTGGGGAAAGGATCGCTAAGAGCCTTCAGATTTTGCAGTGGCATCTGTTTACACTTATTTAAACTTACGGATGAGAATATAGGAGGGAGCTTCGGTGACCACATCGGGTGATTAACCACCGCCACAGATCGCCGTCCCTCAGGAAACGCTCCAGTGCTGTGATGATGTGATAAACTATTGAATGGGTGGCATGCCCTCCTGAAACGCTCAAATACTGTGATCATGCTGCTAACCATTGAGATGCATAATTGGTTAAGCTTCCAATTCTATAGAAATTCTAGAATAACGAACAGTGAGAAAAGATAACGAAGTCAGAAACAGGTTGTTGTCGTGTGGTGTACTCAGTCACGTCCAATGCTGACCATCTCCTTACAAATTTCAATCATATTAACCGATTTCACGTGTAGTTCGCAACAACTTAACAAATTTTTTTCATAACCTTGTTTATTTGATTTGATTTTTTGATTTGATTCGTTGTTTATCTTTTATGGCAGGGTGTGATGTGAAGTACAACCACAAAGATGCTGAGATATGAGCCAAACTCAGGACCTAGATTGGGTTTTGTAACTGCGCTTATCCCTACTGCGGCTCACTTGTTATCCATCACACCACATCCTTGATTTCCCGTTCTCTTGACCGTGTTTTTACTATATCGCTGCTATTAACGATTACCCTGTAGCGGGAATGGTCTGGAGAGTACAAATCGGCAATTAACCCAGTTAAGTTGAAGCTGCAGTTGAAATCATATTGCTTTAACTTTTTGATTATTTTGGATCCTATTTTTCCTTTTCAACTTAAGACCAGGTAAGAAAAACTCAGTAAATTAGGTGTAAATGAGAATTCATGGTGTTGATCAATAGAACAATGTTGCCCTGCCCACATGAGAGCTCTATTTGTAAATTAAATCACCAGACTTGGATGTTTAAATCTGTGGCACCACCTCTTTTTTTTTTTAAAAGAACGCTTGACGCTTGTAAACAAACGGCAGGGCAGTTATTATATCGAAAAAGTTAGATATACTTCAGGTGTTCTTATAAAGAGGTCTGTAATCGACTTTCTGTTTGTCGATAAGCATATCTTCCTCTGCTCTTTTTTTTTTGAAATGTTCTAGGCTTTAATGCTTTCTACTAAAGAGCACCACTCAAGTGAACTTCTCTTTCTAAAGGTCCGTTGTCTGTTCTTCACATTGCCTCTTTTTGCCCTTCTTCACTGTGTCCAATCAACAATTTCTTAGTCCCAAAAACTCAAAATCGAGGCGTACTCAATCCCGCCCACCATGAATCTTCCGCCTTGTTTGTCAGATTCCGCGTCAGCTTGATTTGTTTGTGATGTAACCTCATCTCAGAGTTGATTTCAAAGCTTGGAACATTCGATTGCATGGCATATTTT
This sequence comes from Angiostrongylus costaricensis, assembly GCA_900624975.1. NCBI lineage: Eukaryota > Metazoa > Nematoda > Chromadorea > Rhabditida > Metastrongylidae > Angiostrongylus > Angiostrongylus costaricensis. The sequence continues at coordinate 61,453 of UYYA01003876.1, read as the reverse complement.
AGGGAAATAAACGGTAAATTGGGAGTGGTTTTTCTTCTACGACCACTCGGCACCTTAAGGCATAAAAACACTGAGTAACCAGTTTTATCTTCACAATAATCTAGCCTGATGTGGTAAGCTTATGTTGAACAGATATGTATTCTGTCAAATAATCATCGAAGTAGAGGACTGGAAATGGAAATAGAAGTATGCTTTTCTTTTTTTTTAAGTCATTCGCTTTCTAGATTCACTGCATAAAAGAAAGAATGCATGAAAGTTCATTGATTCAGGGTGCAGATATGCTGTAGCTCAAATCTTTGTTGTTTTACCGTTCCGCTCTGACTGCTTGGTTTTTCCATCCATTTTTCCGTCTAAGTGCCTTAATGGCAGCTTGCATCACTAAACAACGGCTTTCAATCTCTGTTTCGAATTTAGCAATGTGGGATATTCGTTGGAAGAAATCCAGTTCAGTAAAATTTTAAGAATACAGAAAAAATTTAAGAAGAGGGATTGGGATAGCATCATAGTCAGAATCGGAAAACTGGAAGGAAAATCTATATAAGGAAGTAATATTCACTAGGAAGCATCTAGATTGGCCGATGCTTGGGTACAAAACAGAATGAGAATGTGGCCATGCAATTAAGCCTTTAAGTATGGCCATGGAAAATAAGGAGTATTTGGTAACGGATGCGTGAAGTATACATCGTTTTCAACTTTTGTCCTTTCGCTCTTTTACTTTCATTTTTATTCAATCAGTGCTTCGTTTCAATCTCTTCTCTGTAGGCTCCAGTATTTCCTTTCTTCTCTGCCCAATGGAAATGCTGTGCCATTTTAACACTATTACAGTGACGTTTCCCACTGTTCCCATTAGGACAACAACACCTCTGAATGAGTTGTTTCTCACAAAACACTCGAAATTGTTTTCTTTTCCATCGTGATTCCATCTGCAACTTTTTATTATGATCTTTGTTAGACTAATAATAACAAGATGAACAAAAAGTTCGTTGTACTAATGATTATCGACGGACTGCTACGTGCTACATTCCTGCTAGCTTTGTAGGTGACATTTACTGGAGTATTGCTTGCTGTTTTGTTTTTTCACTCACTCTCCTGCGACAGATGATTGATAAGTCATCAAAAATACTCGCTCTAATTTTCCACATAGTTGAGCTGACACGAGGTTGCCATAGAAACTTTTATTCGGGTAAAGTTTTGACGCGTTCCCCTTCTTCAGATCCGCGTTTATCCGAGTCAGTTGGTCAACATTCGCCCTGTATTAAAAGGCAGTTCCGAGTGAAGTTTCCCATTCCAACGGAGCTCCCTACACTGGATTCGACTCAATGCGACGATGAACGACCATATCGCCACAGCGACCAGATGTGGACCATGGACTCGGATGATCGGCTCTAAGGAAGGTGAACGCGCCGAAACGTTACCCGAACAACTGTATCTATACCAACTTGGTTTCAGCTCAATCATGCAGAATATTAGTGATCGTTGTTAGCGAGGTTCAATGAAAGACGGCTTTCAAGACAATCCTTGCTCTCCCCAAAAGACCTTGATTCCTAGTTATCAAATGGAACTTTTAGTTCTCCACGGCAAGGATGGAATTACGGTCGCGGGTTTCTAAATTAGCCTAGTTTGTTAATTCGAATTTTATACACTTAAATAATTGCTTATTTGATGGCTACTCTTGTGGGCGTGTGTAGCACAATGGTTAGAAGTGCACTGCAGTAAACACGCGGTCTCTAATTCAATCTCACGTACTAGTTTCAGGAAGCTTTCTGCCTATCTCGGTCGAGAAATTTGTGTCGGACTTGTCTGACAGAATAGCAGCACTCATTTGCACATGGCTCGTTCTCTGAAAATCATTGCACAGTCATAACCACTTAATCACCTCTAAAGAAGCTTAGTGGAGCCGATTAGGTGGCACATTCCTCAGGAAGGTAACATTGCACGCCTTATCTACTTAGTCTTTACTGCTCCGATTCTCAGAGATTACGACCTCTCTACATTCTTCAACACACTCACTGTTTTACAACCGTTACTCCTGGAGGTGGCCGTTTCGAAACTGCTATCAGCTACGGTTTTTGTATCTGTCGTCTTCTACAATGTGAACTTTCCTTGAAACGATGATTAAGCGCTTCTTGTTGAATAAAACCAGGTGGCAACTAGTTTTTAATGAGTTCCAATAATAACAACATAAGCTACAAGAGACTGAGCAATATGCATAGTGGGTCGTTTGCAGAAAAAGGTAATGCGGAATTTTCAGTTTCACAGTTTGCATAGCAGCGTTCAGCACTGACAGTCTGCCAGTTCTTTTGTTCGCATTCAATTCCTCTGCTATCATAATTCCTATAACTTTTTATTCATTTTTTCCTGAATATAATGCTATTCGTTCAATCTTCCAATCCAAGAAAACCAACAGAAAAGGCTGAAAGCTTCATTGACACATCGGTGATAATATGAAGCACATGTGGCTCACAATATGTTGGATTGTCTAATTTACGGCGCAGAGGTTAATTGCAATGCTGTTTGTAATTACTTTATAGCGTGTGGAGGTTAACAGATGAGAAACGCTCCATTTAACACATAATAATTTACTAAAACCTTTCTTGGACGATTTTACTCGTCTGATTTAGATCCTGTGGTGCAAACTAATATCTCTACTAGCATACCGTCCTTCGCAAATTATTAACAGTTTGTCATCGCTACAAAGCTAGAAAAGGATGAAGCTCTCGGCGTTGATAAATCCCTGAGGAATGCGCCAAGCATTCGACTTCGTTAAACACCGTTTGGAGGTAATTGAATGCATATCTGGCCTTTACAATGACTCGCCTTAGCATACCGATGTATCGAGCCAGTTCTACCAACCTTTTAGAGACAAGTCTGGTATCAATTTGCCGACCCCGAGGGATGGAAGGCTTGGTGGTTATGGGCGCGGAGATCGATTCCACATGTGCGTTGCAGGGTGCCTCCGACCACTGCTCTACACTGGTGCCTTCATCGTTATAAGACGGGAAATCACAGAGGAGACTTCTGTAGAAGTCTTTGCATTTTGTAGAAGAATTGGGCGTGCACACAGTGCATGTTCCACCAATGGACTTTTAAAAAATATGTCTTTGGAAATAAAGTACATTACGCGTAAGTACTTGGATACAGGACGGCCCGTCCTCACTGGTCGTGTGGGTCCAACATATTCTCCATTTTTCGCGCTTTTGCTAGTTTAGCCATTGTGTTTCCATGGTGTCCCGAGGTCACGCTGGCCAAAATTTGCTCCAAGTCATCATCACAACAGACAGTCGCCGCACTTGTGGATCAGAGGGAGAATTGCCACTATGCGACTAGTTTGATACCAGGACGGCGGTGGATTCTGGTATTGGTTTACTTCTGGCTGGAATTCCTGATGGAAACGTCGGACTCCTTCACAGCTTCGGAGACCCTGCTGGAGGATAAATCTCCTGCTGTACATCGTAACTCGAAACTAAGGAACACCCCTCAGCCACGATGAGGCGGAATACCGTTGGGAGGTGGTCACATTATATAAATACATAAGGCCACCTCCTCGAATGAGGCATACTCACTTGGTGATGCCCTTTTATGCAGGATAGAGTGTGGACACACTTGCACTCCGTCTATTTGAAATTGAAATCAAGCTCCAATCCGCACAAGCAATGAACTCTTGTGTCTACACATTTTGTCCATTGTCATAGTAAGGGTTCTATACCACCCTTATCCCCTTTACGTGCGTTATGTTAACGGTATGCCACTCTTTCTCTTCCTTCTCTTTCTCTTCTTCTTAGAGGGACGAAACGCTTGTCGATACAGGCGTCTTTGCCAAATTTCTAAGCCCTCAAATTCGTCTTAGTCCAACTAGCGGATTGATCTAGTCTGTCTCTTCCATCAGGTCTTGCATTTAAGCTAAATGGAGACGACGTAGCAGCTCTTCATACCTTTCTCATGACATAACTTCATAAGGTATGATTGTATGTATAAGCAGCACCCCTGCTCCAATAGCTTCGCATCGGCTAGTAAAAATGAGTATGCTGCAAAACAGAAAACTAAAGGCTGAACTAGGATCACTGAATGGGGAACGACCTTTTCTCGTCGTCACAAGAGTTGGATGTAGTTTAAAAGCATAGACAATACACAGAAGAACATCAAAGATACCACAAGTGCAACAAAAGAGAAGGGCATATTTGCCGGCGTTTTGGGTGGAATAAGTCAAGCATGACTCACATGGCGTGTCCGAAAATTAGGAAGACCGAAAACGCATTTAAAACATTGTCTAAAGCACGTGACTTGATGGCGGAAATAAAATACTAATGTAAAGAGTAGAATATAATCATCATACATATATCAAGGTTCTGGGTATAGTCATTATAATAGTCGGCCATAGTACGCTCATTATCAATATAGAAAAATAGATGAACTTAAAAAACTTTGGAAAGGAGCTATGTGCGATGTACTTACCTTCTCGCTTACTTTACTTTAATGGAACCTTCTTTCATTGGAAAGCCTAATCCGTAGTTCTTTCTGCTGCTTTCGCTTTTCGAATGACCAATTGTGTGGCCTTTGTTTGGTTATCTAAAAAGTGTGAACCGCACGAGTTTATGGGAATTTGTAAGAATTTGTCCAGTGGCTACGGCGTAAAAAAGTACTGTTAAAAAAGGATAAAGCTCTCGGCGTTAATCAATCCCTGAGGGATGCGCCATGCATTCCACTTCATTAAGCATCGTTCGGAAGTGATTGGATGCATATTTGGCCTTTACAATGATTCGCGGTGACGTACTGATGTATCGAACCAGTGCTGCTATCCTACCAGACAAGTCTGGTACCAATTTGCCGACCCCGGAAGGATGGAGGGCTTGGTGGGCCATAGGCATTCCATATGTATGTTGCAGGGCGCCTCCGACCACTGCGTCACACTCGCCGATATATGTGTACACTCACCAAATGTGCTATTTGATTTGCAAATTTATTTTTTTAAAATTATATGGCCGAACCACATTATCAGCAGATCCCGGTATTTATTTCACGCAGTTCTTTGCCTTGCATTCATTATTCACGAATGTCTTCGGATTTGAGAGGGGGATTTGACCGCCACAAGTGAACTCTGTTTTCCACATGAGTGTTGTCGAATACTTACCAAAGTGATTTTCCATGGAATCCTGGGACGGTTCTACCGCGGTGTTCATTACAGACTGCCTGACTTTAGAGGTTGCAGTGCGCTTTCACCGATGACTATTTTCACACCGCAAGAGGATGGTAAGGCGTGGTCGATTAGGGGCGGGGATCGAACCAAAGACCATGCCTTACCCGCGTTTATGTCGAAATACTGCGCTCCCGAGCCTCTTACATATGTCGAGGCAAAAATTTAACCATGCTTTGTGGTATTTTAGATGAGTATAGTTATACGTAGTTAAGAAACTTATTCCTTTTTGCTGTTTTTGTTAAATATCCCACCTTTTGTCTTTTTCATTTCAAATCGAAGTTTGAATATTACATTACTCACACTATTTTATACGTTACGTTAAGTTAGTATTTAAAAATCATCTGTGCCTCCTAAGTAAATCTTTGGCTACAAGGAAAATATTCTGTACTATTGCTCTTATTGGTGTGAGCCACGCCAATGAATTTTAAAAACCTTCCTTTCTTTATGACTCGATGAATGCTTTTCAATGGATGGTTTTCTTCTTCCTAATGAATGGGCGGTTCCGAGATTTTGTTTTCGGTGAATTTCTATCAGAAAGAAACAGGCCATGAGTCAACGTTACCCAGCCGAAACGATTGAGCACAGAAAAAAAACCCGTGCCACAGCAATGCCACTGTTGTAGCGTCAACAACTTCTCGTTTAGTTTGTCATGTTTTCGAGTATGTAGGTGCTGCTATTCAGCAATGCGTGCAGAATGACCGCTTTGTATCCGCATCGAAAAGTGCCCTGATGAGAAAATTGTGCTCTACAAAAGCACTCTAAAAACTGGGCAGAGAACACGAATTTATTGAAGCTAAAAATAATTTGGCGGCAAGTTGGAGGAAGCTAAAGGATAAGCGAAATTTAAAGATCACGTAGAGCATTTATACCCTACTAGAGAGAACCTTTGACTAAGCTGCATGTAATAATTACCTTTTAAAACCCCGAAATCCGTCGTAACGTCGGCCATCGCAGTAGAACACATGTATTGGCAAGTTCTTGTACCTCATAAAGAGCACAAAAACCATTATTATTAATTTTCTTCGTATTTTTGTTGAGCAAACGTGAGGTGTTATTATTCTTATACCGAGTTGTGGAAGTTAAGTTATCAATGCCGAGGTTAATAGAAAGTCGGTCGTGGCAGCTACCATTATTATTAAGTTCAAGATGGAAAAGCTGCTTTTGGAGAATTTTTCAAGCGCCAAAGTAATGAATAAGCCCTCATTTTCTGCACATTTTCCAATCTCTCGGTTTGCATTCTTCTCATTAAACACATCGTGGGAATCACAGCAAAGTCCTTGCCTTGGCCTTACTCCGCTTTCTTACATCTTTTTTATACGCACTACTAGCTTGAGCAGACAATGGAAACGCATTCAGGAATGTGAATTCAGACTAACCAGAACAAAAGCGCCATTACTTGAATAACAGCAATCGTAATACCTAATTGTTCGTACAATGAATTGTCTTCTACTCTACCGTTCTCCATGCTATTTAACTCTGTTTTCAAGCTTATATTTGAGTTTGCCTTTCGTTTATAGCCATACCAAACAACAGAACGCATTATTAACTTTCCAGAGCATATTTGAATGGAAAACCGTGCCACTGTGATTATAGGACGACCGTCTTGAGCACCAACAGTGACTAGTCGCGATACTGCAAATGGCGTGAAGCATTTTACACCTAGCATCTGGCCTCAGAGTCCACACCTGCACCACTTGTAGTCGAATTAATATAGATATCTGGAGAGTTGCGTCTTAGTAGTGATATGAGTTTTTTTCTAGTCGTTTGGGAGCATAACGTGTCACGACCACAGAAGTTCGCATCTATTGCTTTACTTCTTCTATTAACATTTATATTCACATTAAGTGACAAGGTTTACTACTCTGCTACTTTTAACCAAATGTTCTTCACCGTTATACTTTGTCTTTTTGTAATTTATTAAAAAATTGGTCACCAAATCTTTAAAATCTTTCGTCAGAAGTTTTCAGTGGTTCAACCAGACGACTGCTTTTTTTGGAGTCGACGCGTTTGCGGCCAACTAATTGCCTTCCATCTATCATGAGACCTCTCACATCAACAGCAAGCGATCCAGAACCAATGTTTTTCACAATATGATTTCTTAGCGACTCTCTCTTTTAGGTTTATTATTTCAACTGTCGAATTAGATTCGTATGTCACTAGAGTCTGTCGTTCGCTAAAAGGTGTTCTCAATGTACTCCATTTGGTATGGGGGCCTGAAGGTCATAACACTTTGGTAAAACATCTTAATTTCCACTGTTTTTGGCAAGAGGATGACCATGATTAGATCACTGTACCATGCATGCATTGATATAGATTTGCTAATCACTGGGTATCCTGATAAAAATGTATGTTAAATAGTACAAATTTTCCGGTCTTAAGGGAACACTACACAGGGTCCAAACTAAGACGCTGTTTTGAAGGTGCTTAGCTGTTTAGTGCCCTACGAAAGGTGACAGAAAAGATCCGATAAAAGATAGTGCTTCTTTACTTGTTTATCGTCGTCACCACTTGAATACCACTTTGAGTTTATCATTAACCGTCTTCAATGAAATGAAGTGAATATCATAAGCTTTTGGTGGCACGACAGCGGTTTTTTGTTCTCTCTTCAAGTGAATCTACTCATGTACCTAAACGTTCTTCAGCAAGGTACTTTTTTTCTGACGGCGACCATTTCTCTTTGGCTTGTTTCATCTTGAAGGTGAAGGCACAAGAACGAGTTCTTGTGATAATCATAATTGCGAGAAACGTAGTTCTTTCCTCTTGCTGTTTGCCATCACAGTGATGAACCTGCTTTTTCTTTCAGCTTCAACGTCGTTTATTGCCTTTTCAACATGTTTGTGTCATGAACTTGTACCGTCAACCAATTGCAATAAACATTATCCTTTCTATTGTTTGCACTGTTGAACGATGGGCACGCTTCGCTCATCTGGTCTCTGCATCTTCATGTTAGGATTCGTTTTTAAAAAAAAACCTTGCACATCTTCAAGGACCGGCAACGTCTCTTCCGATATATTTTCATGGGTCGCTTGCTTAATTTGTGCACATTTTGTAGAAGACGTGGTCTTCAATGTGCATCAGACTCTAAGACGAGAGTCGAAAGGGGCTGCAGAATCTGTTTCGTTTTTCTTCATGCTGGAACATGACAAACTGTCCTGAAAGTGTTGCGTGCCGGATAGAGTGTGGAGGTAAAACAGATCGCGACTGAACTCGAAATCGGGATAGTAGAGAAGCAGACAAACACGAGCTTCGTTGCACGCAGCATCAAATTTCACTCCTGTGCAACTGTCGAGAGAGGTCAATGCATAATTTCGTCCAGTTTTCCTGAATACTCTGTTGATTTATTTTCTCCTACGACAGCTGCTATAAGTTGGAAACCCTGCCTGAGCGACGGTGATCTTTTTACTTCGTTACTTTTCGACCTTAGTATCCTCTGCGAGAAGAATGTTCACGTTGAGGTAAAGCTTGATAAAGATCTTTGACAATTTTAAACTTCGGCCTGGACTGCTTATTCATTGTGTGGACAGTTATGCGTTTTTCGTACATAACAACTTCAGTACGAACACTTTTTGCAATGGAATGATAAAGAATTGAAGAGAATTCTTGTTGATTAAGTGAATCCTCGGAATTCGTAAGGTTTGCTGATAACTTTGTGTTAAACTCCATCCCTTTGGGAGTAATACGAATTCCTTTCCTTCGCTAATGCTACTAAACTCTTTTTTCTCGTTGATTTATGGCAGTTCCTCTTCATGCTGAAAAATGACTCATCACAAGTGATATTTTTTTCATTCTACACGACCGTCTATCTACTGCGCGGATCTTCGATCTCCTTGCATTCGATCCGTTTCCTCAAATATACCGCTCACAAAGCTCATGTGTTGTTTCACCCGCTGCTTGACGGTTTCATCTTTCTCATGAATGTCGTATAATGCTATTTGAGTCACTCCGCTTTACAATCTTAGAGATGTCCGGGCTAAGGCGTTCCCACGTGGATTGGAGGAGAGCGTTGGGATGGGGATCGAACTGGTGCCATTGCTTCCTGGTCGATGGCACCACTAACCACTGCGTTATTTCTAGACCACAAATAGTAATAATAGTAGCAATGCTATAATATGAGAATAAGTAATCACGTAGTTTGGTCTCTCATAAAAACTAGGTCGTTTCGTAATAGAATCGCGGTCGGTCGTGAGTTACTAGTCTTAATAATATTTTAATCTTTACTGTTTTTTCCGAAGCGTTATCTCTACAAATCTACTGATCAAACTTTGAAGCAGCATAATATTGTGTTAGTCTCCCAATGTTTCTTCACTTGTCTCTAAATGAGCACCTGCTACACTCGTAATCCCGTTAATCAACGGGGTCTCTAACTCGTGCGAATCCATCGAATTCTCCACTGGCCCTCTCGAGCAAGAGATTTCGACAGTTAGTTTCCCTCGCCTGACGCAGAAGGGCATTTCTAGTACTGGGCATTTACTTTTACTGCTTTTCTCGATGAGATGGTCATAGGCCGCTAACGTTACCATGACATTCATTTGCTTCAAAGTATTTTCCCGAAAGGCAATGTGCTCATTAGCTAAAATAGACCTGCTTGGTGATGAATCTTCACTCTACTCTCCTGTCCATCTAACGCTTACACATTATACTCATTGTGCTTCATGTCGTAGTTCGACCTTTAGAATTGCGAGGTGATGAAGGATAAGGGACCAAACGTTAGGCGTTGTACAATCCCTGCGGGATGGCCATACGTACTTTTCCATTAAGAGTGACTGGATGCATATTTGCCTGCACAGTGTCTTGCACAGGGTCTGCTGATGTATCATGTCAGGGTTGTTATCTTTTGATGAAATTCTGGCCGTACCAGTTTGACGACAAGGAGGAACGTAAAGGCTTAACGAGCCGATGGAGTAGGATGGAACCGAAGTTCCCGTATGTATTGCAGGACACGTCTAACCACTGTGCTTCCCACGCTACCACACGATATGACAGTGGAATCAAGCTCAGGTGATAGATCAGTTAAAATTTGTCCCTTAACTCCGATGGCGTTTTTGGCCTTGAAAGATGAACATTTGGCACAGATATCACGCTGCTCCTTTTCGGCTTATCGTGAAATATCTGTACGCTATAAATCTGTCGTCTAATGGATAGAATCGTGGACTTCTTTTGCTTATGAAAAGCCGCGTAAAGGTAGAATTTTGACTTAGATGTGCACAACCACCTTCTTGCCGTTTTAATGCTTGAGAATGACGTAGTTGTGGCATTTACCTACATTAATCACCAAACATTTGTTGATTGTTGAATGAATTGTAGCCTATTGCACACAGTGCATCAAAATAGCAGCGAAGTTTCTGTCATAGTCGTGCACAATGCATGAATTGGTCACTAGTCACAGATTGAACATTCCTATTCTCTCATTCAATTCCTGCAAGGGAATTTCCATTGATCGAACACCTACTCGTTCTCTGGCGGTTTTATTTCGTTCATTAACGTTTTGCTAAACACGACACTGTTTCTTGCGCATTTTTCTTTCTTTCATTCTTCTCCAGTAGGGCAAAGGGCGGGCGGACATAAGTTATGCCTTTGAGGCTCACCTGTGGGCACTGCTGGACTACGGGTTAAGTAGCAGATCGAAGTTCCAAATAGGTAGACGATGGTGAAAGATTTGAATTTGTCGCTCTACACCCGGTAGTCACTTTAAAGCTTCTGTAATAAAGATACTGAGAGGCGGTGGTAAGCAATTTATGATCGAGAGTTTTTCCCGTTCACTACTCATAACTTCAAATTTCCGCGCCGACAACATTGATTCCCGATTTTTCTTTTGTTTGCTTACTTTTTCTCAAACTCTTCTTTGAAGTGCAAAGACACGCCTTTATTTCAATGGTGTTCCAGAGTTTAATCTTTTCTTTAATTGCGTTTTCCAGCTATCACATTTCTGCAATACGAGGGTGACTTTTAAGCTGTTTATGATCCATTTGTGGAATTTATGGAATGGAATCAAATGGAGAACGTGCTAAGAGACAGAGAGTAATGAGTTCTTAGCTCTATGTCACTTACTTTTTTCAATTGGTAGTTGAATTAGTATGTTAGACAACATTTTTATAAGGCATTCAATTAGGTGGATGCAATCAGTGCTGCTTAGTATTTATTCGTGCTACTAATTCCTGCTAAAAAGGCGATGGAAGTCTCTTCGAAATATCTCGGAGTTTCTGGACTAGGATTGAACGAAAGCCAAAATGTAAACGCCAGTAGTTTAGACAAAAAAATCAAATCTAAAATATGTTTTGGCTAAATTTCGAGTGAACAACAGAGGAACTTCAGATCTTACTCGGTTGAAAAATCAATTGAGAGACCGGAGTTTTCCACTGTTTTGACTTCCTATCATTATTTATCTATTCTGTAATTGGATGAGAATGAAACAGTGGATGAATTGGTCATATTCTCTTCGACGGTTGAAGGGATGGCTTGTCTGCTAGTATTTTTGCTTATTTTGTATTGATTCAATTCGGAAACACTTCACAGAAATTGGATTTCGACAGCGACCCCTTCATCCATCGAATTGCTCTTACTGTAAATCGAGCTTTAGTGATAAAGCTGTCACATTTCGTAATTGATGTCGTATTCATAGACGCTCTCTAACGCGGAGATGTCTTATCTCTTTAAATGTGCTTTCAAATAATTTTAAATTTTTTGACTTTTAATGTGCGTAATTCATTTTTCAAACAGCCCATAAAAATCGTTATGAAGCATGTGTGTGTGTGTGTGTGTGTGTGTGTGTGTGTGTGTGTGTGTGTGTGTGTGTGTGTGTGTGTGTGTGTGTGTGTGTGTGTCTGTGTGTGTGTCTGTGTGTCTGTGTGTCTGTGTGTGTGTTGGTGAGTCGGGTGTCGGTGTCGGTGTTGGTGTTGTGAATGTGTGCACGTGTCCATCTTTTCACCTGTGATTTTATCATTCACCGACATTGTGTCCGGACTAGATGATTATATTAGTGTTCTTAAGACATTTTTCTAGTTTTCCATTTGATAAAAGTGACTTGTCCATCTTATGTTAAATGTTAATTTACATTCTCATTGCTGAACTATGTATTCTCCGTTTCTGTTTTTCTCTCACAACGGCCCTCTTTTCCTGCTGTGTCATAATTGCGTATTTCTACGGTGACACAATACATCAAGGGAAAAGCTGCACTGGATCCTAAAGCCTTTAACCTCCATCGATTTGCGCAATAAATTTGAGACAGCATATTCTCCCACCATTTCTTTCACTTAAAGTTGACGTTACAGATGTTTCGCAGTATTGTATTATCTGCATGTATATCTTCTTGTTTGGCCGTGACATGCTATGACTGTTACAATACCGGTCCGAACCATGAAAACTGTACCAGGGAGAGAAAATGTTCAGGGCTCGCCTGTGTGATCTGTATGTCTTGACTTCTTTTATTTTTAATTCACTTATTATATCTCCATTGCTGAAATAATTATTTATTTGGACGTTTCATGTGTTTTGAGCGTCTTCAACCATCAATTATTCTGCGATTACTCTAGTACTACCGATCAAAATATTGGATGACCTGGTCATTTGTTCACATACAAGGTTAAAAATACTCATTGTCGCTCGCAACGAGCTCTGCACGATATTTACTTACAGCCCACGTACCCTTACACCGGAATTCTCCGTTAGGAATCCATTGTTATAGGGTGACGAAACAAACTACGGTGTCATTGGAGTGACCAAAATAGGACACTGTCCACTAATCGTATTGATGACACTGCAAAAGAAATGTTCCATGCAACAATAAAATGGCGACTGTCCCTAACTACAGGATTTTAATCACGAAAGTTGATTGAACAACCAAATACTCGAGCAGGACATAACGATTATAAGGATTTTTATCGATTCCAGCTTTCATAGACTTCTTCCTCATGTACCTACCCCAACCAACAATGAAGCCCAGATTTCATACTCGATTGTAGGAGAACATGTATAAATCTCTAAAGTAGGATCCACTGATTAAGATAGAGTGAAATAGAAATAGGACGAGTTTTTGAGATCACGGCGACCTAGACTATTGGTGCCAAATTTTCATTAAGCAACGTGTATGTTGTCTAAAACTTCCTAAGGAAACGGTCGATCGCATCTTTAGTGTAGGTTGTCTTTATGCACGAAGTGGATAGTGCCGCAAAATTCAAGAAACGATATCCTAAGGTTATCGTATATTGTGGTTTTTGAAATACCTTTAGCTGGGTTTTAGGTTGGTAACATTGTAGATAGCAGAGATCATTGGTACTTCTTGCTTATCCAGCACTTTCACAATGACTCAATGTTTTTCTTCATGATCAAACCCGAGGTTAGTATTGTAGCATTTATTAGTACACAATAATTTCTGACGTTTCGACGGTTTCACTTTCTTCAAAGCCTGGAAAGATCAAATTGACATGCAATCTACTCAGTAAAACACTTTTATAACCCCAGCAGATAAAACTAAATATAATAAATCTGGATTGCCGTAATAAACAGCTTCTTTTAAACCGCAAGGAGGAGGGTTTTGTGGTGACGCGTGACCTAGCGGCATGGTGAAGGGTGATTTTTTGACCTGAGCCACGCACATTCCTCGCCCATGGAATAAAACGGTGGTTATTTAAAAGCTGTTAATTATGTGAATGCAAATTCATGTGTTAAGTATTCTCTCTGTCTAGGTCTTAAGGTTATGAAAGTGTTGGGCTGAGTAGATTGCATGTTAATTTGACCACTCCAGGTTCTGCAGAAGGCGGAACTCTACGAAACGTCAGCTATTGTGTGGTTATAAATTCTGTAGCACCAACGTCGTGTTAACTTATTGAAGAAAAACAGTGAATTATCAATCAATGCTGAGGTTAATAGAAAGTTGCTTTCGGGTTAGCATTTACACGATAGGATAAAAAGGATAGAGGATAAAGTTCTCGACGTTGATCAATGCCTGAGGGTCGCGCCATGCATTCGATTTCATTAAGCATCGTTGGAGATGATTGAATGTATATTGGGCCTTTACAATGACTCGCGGTACCTTACCGAGCTATCGAGTCAGTGCTGCTATCCTCCTAGATAAGTCTGGTGCCAATTTGCCGACCCGGAGGGATGGAAGGCTTGGTGGGCCACGGGCGCAGGGATCGATTTCAAGTCTGTGTTGCAGGGCGCCTCCGACCACTGCACTCATCACCATAGCGCGAAAAAAATGGAGACTTTAACAATAACTGAAATATGTCATTTCTATAAACTTTCCAGCTAATACACTAATATGGAAACGTACGAGCCACACGTTGTAATCAGGTTGTAGAACTCTGCAGGAAGGCGATAGAAATGATTTAGAAAGAGGAAGAACACCACAAGTAGCTGGAGCTGCAGAGGCTTGAAAAAGCATTCGCAAGTCTCCAAAATTCGCCAAATAGTCATGGATTAGAATGATCGCCCTTCGACATCTAGACATGGCAGTCACCGCTTCGAGAATGGTAGTGGAGAAAACTATTCACGACATTTGTTTCGTTTTGTAATCCAAGATCCAACGGACCCAGCTGAAAAGAGCCCCTAGTCATGGCCTCCCAGAGTGTCATGACGGTCGAAATTTGCGAAGGTCCTGGGTGGAGGGCAGGGTGGAACTAGGAGAAACCTACTCCTTGGGAGGAACGAAGGCATTCGTGGAGCGACCAGAATCGATTCGACAATTCCGCAACGCTACATGGACTGCTGGGAAGTGCTGCTGTCCACTCGTGTAGAGGTTCAAACTTACGCAACTAAATAATGTTGTAGAAATGTACTACCATTTTATTGTCTCTCTAATAGATTCTCTGTGGCAGTGAAGGTAATTTTGAACAGCATAATGAATAACAATAAGAAGTTAATGAGTAGCAAGAGATTGCGCTGCGCTACGTCCTCCTCATATTTATTTGTGGTGATAACAGAAGTTAGTACCAGTGTGAAAATTGACTTCAGGCTTTCCGAAATGTCCAGTTACCTCAATGATGTTTTGGAAAAGTAGAATGCGTTTCGTGTTCAGAGAAAGCCGAGAACAGGAAATGCGAAAAATTCTGCCGACACGAAAGAAACGGTGATCGGAGATATGATAAAGTCAACCCTTGAAAAGACGGCGAGAGAACAGATCGGAGAACAAAATGTAGGAGATCGTTTGCAGAATCATTCTTTTGATTAGTTGTGACTGTCGAGTGAGTGCAGATTCAGTATAAAACTGCACCAATGAGTGTGATGTTGTTTGTCCACGAGGAAAATCCCTACTCGTTTAGCCTTTGTTGCTAAGAGAACTCGCCCATCAACGCATTCTCCCTAGCAGTCCATGCATGCGTTGTCATCGAGTGCTTTCTTTTCCCACCACGCGCTCTCCTATTTCTCTTTCAGTGTGACATCAAATACAAGAGACACATGCCAGTATGATCTTGTCGAGTATTAGACGTAAGTTTTACATTTACAGATGACACCGGTGACGACAAGAAGACCATGACTGCGTTTTGTCTATTGGCGATGGAAGGTTTGAAAGTTTTATCAAGTAGATTTCCATCGATCTGTCATTTAAAATGAAAAGGAGAGAACTGTTATACCACTGAAATAAAACAGTATTTAGTCTATCGATATTTTGCCATCAGCAATCACCCATCAACGGGATTGATATGGGAAGCCCGAATCGGCATTGAACCCAGTTAAGCTGAGGCTGTAGTTATAATCACAATCTTAACCTTTTTATTTACTGCCTGTTTTTTTTAACGGCGGGGTATTTTGAGAACTATAACTATTGTAATGCTGAGACATTTGCAAAACTCTGGACCGCAGGTGTCTGCGGTGGGGAACGAACGCGCTATAGTCCTTTCCGGGGAGTAACGTGTTCACCACCACACCATACGGGTCCTTCGTTTGGCCTGTCTGATGTATGAAACTTGTGAAATATTTAGTCTAGTTTTTTTTTAAAAAATCGTTTCATCTTTCTTTGTTTGCCTTTATCGTTTTCGTTCATGAAAACGCATTAATATTTAGTCTTTTGGCCCGTAATGATTTAACCTGATTCCTAAGTAATGTAAAATGTTTTTTTTGAAAGAAAAACCGCTCTTTCCTACATTTTTAAAGTTATTTTTATTCGAAGCATCGGTGAGTCTGCTCTGTTGAGCAGGTAATGCAGTTTGAAAAGAAATTTAAGACGAAAAGTAGACGAGGTTCAACCAGTCATGGAAGTTTTCTGCAATTACTGACGTTTGATGGGACAAATGCTTCGGGTTCGATTTTCTTTCGTCAAGCAACCCAAAACAGAAACCGTTCAGGCGTGAAATTCAACAGGACAGACAGCTGCTGGTTGGATCCGGATGGTCGTGGACGACATTGTATATGCTATTCAGATTTCTGCAATGATCTCATTGGTACGGCCATAGAATTTTTTTTACGATACCTCATTAGAGTCCATTATAAAGCATACTTTTTTTACCTGTGATTTATAAAATGAACACATTACGTAATTGATATATGAAACTTGTGAAGTATTTCACGGAATACGAGATAGCTGGTTCGTCTATTTCAATATGTCTATGCGGTTTTCTTAAGGGGTTTCGGAGAAATAACTTCCGTTATGCCAGTGGAGTGAATGCTTCCAGTCAACCTTTAACTCACATGTTCCCCATAACGAATAATACTGTACCACGTTTTAATTTAATCTATGATTTAGCAAGATCTTTAAAACGGTCTTGTAACCGTGGCTAATAAGAATAAAGATAAGGATTAGTACAAGCTCTCGCCTTTGATCCAATCCTTGTGGGATGTGTCATACATTCGACTTTATCAAGCACTGTTAGAGGCTCTTGATTGCATATCTGGCCTATCTTCGTGGTGGACTATCGATGTATCAAGTCGATCCTACTATCTTTCCAGAGAAGTTTGGTACCAGTTTGCCTACTGCGAAAAGATGGAAGGCCTTGTGAGCTTGGGGAGCAGGATCGAAGCCCACGTAGTATTGCAGGGCCTCTGTAACCACTGCGTTGTACACGCCTACCTCAACTCGTACAAACGAATATTGTTCAAAAAGTTTAGTTGAAATGTCTGTAACGAATTTTGGAGAAGTTACCATCAACGGCTGAAGCATATTTTTTGTTCATCACACATGTGTGCAATTACAGATTTTCTTCATTCCAAATCCTTTACAAGATTTCAGTTTCTTCTATAGTTCATGATTCGACTTCTATACTTCGTAAGTCGATATATAGTGCCAAAAAGCAGTCATAGCATTTATAAATGGCTTTGGCTTTGCTTTACGAACTGTCTATCGTCTCGAGAATTGTGAAGACGCCAGTAAATTCCCAATTTGTCCTTCTCGCTGTCATGTTTTCTTTCCAGAGTTCTCTTGAATAATCTTGACCATCAAGTTGGCGCTGTTCTTTCTGAGTACTTGACATTTCGCTGTACTTTGTCGATAACGGTTCTTGTTCAGCCGGTGCTGTTAAGATGTATCACTTGTACGATCACCTGGATCACCTGTCGTAGGCAAACGGGTTTTTTGCTCTTTGGTTGTCGTTTTGACCGTCAACGTTGGTCAGAACTTCGCGTTTCCTCTGTAACTTGCGTAGCACGGAGCACTTAAAAACCCACTGCCGACAACGTATTATATAACGCTGAGTGGCTTTTCTTCTGGCTTAGGTAGAATTCCTATTTCCAAGATGTACCTTGGCACAGAAAGAATTGAGTGTGCATTGATTCGGCTCTTCGTTGTTCTGTCTACCAAATTCTTGATACTTCTTATGAGTTCACATGGCTGCTCGTTTCGTCTTGCTCCGCTCTCGTTCTCAGTTTTACATCATGTGAACTACTTGACTCCTATTACACATCTGGAGTACTCCGACGTATTAGCTCTGCTTTACCTAAATGAGTCATAGGAGTTTTTTTTCTATTCTTTGGGTATTAGTCTCAACTCTCAAGTCTCTCAGGAGTGACTAATTTTCCCATAAGTGATATCGTAGGTGACCACCGTTCATTCCACCTGGCTAATGTTTGGTGTTATAATAAGGATGTTATTACGTCACGAAACAGCTGCCGGCCATAAATATTTACTCCCTTGTCATCGCAGTCCATTTCTTTTACGGTATTCTCTAGGAAGGTAGCAAATGTCCAATTTTAGCAAGATATCACCGCCTTGCAAGACCTATAGTTTTACATTAGTGATACCGTTGTTGTTGAATGGTGAAATTCTGGTTTTGGAGATACTACATGAGGCCCAGAGTTCCCTGGAGAGCATACTGCTGTGTATCCTGTAAATTAACCCGCCATTAAAATATAAGAAGCGCAACGCATCCAAAAATTTAGTGATCGCGCTGCACTCGTCGAGTTCGTTTTTAATAGGGACTATTAACTTTAACTAAGAAAACTTTTTTCCTCAGTTTCATTTTTATTTGTTTAGTTTTGCAAAGATTATACGATGGCAGAATTCTGATGGTATTTAATATTCAGACAGTCCACTATTGCTTCAAGCTCACTTCTTGAACAGGAATCCATTTCTTGACTACGACGATCGCCCTGAGAAATCCGAAATTGTAAGCAATTGCTGAAAGGAACTTTTCCGTTTTCTAACTCTTGTATGCCTTATATTTTTTCCGGCATTTAACAGTTAGTGTGTTTTGCCCTTAGTTTTTTAAGAAGAGAAAAATAAGCAAGCAGGACAAAAATTTGTGGAGTGTTTTAAAATGACGGGCTCATAAACAAAGACCTCCTCTTGTCATCCTTTGATTGGAGCCAAACCATCCCTTTTCAGACTGGTAGTGATAAATCAAGTTCGCAAGGTGATGCGTATCGAGAAATTGAAATTGCCGAGCTCCGAACTGCCAAACTTCCAAATGAAGACGGTAGGTCTATCTTCTACAAAGTTAACATTTTGCTCCTTGAACTTTGAGTAGTAAGTAATGATATTCAAGAGGTTGAGCACAACATTTCACTCATATTAACCTAAAACTAATAGCTGATTTCCATTTTTTTTTCATGTACAAAGCTTTATCCTACACGACATACTTGTTCTGCCCCACGTAAAATTTACTTGGTGGATAAATTCTCACAAGGGATCTAATTAGTTTTCTACTGTGATTTCTCAACAAAAAATGGAAGCAGTGATCAATCCTTGGCAACTTTTTTCTAAATGACCCATCACCACATCTGCTGTGCGGAACCCAGCCCTTTTTGCATTTTATTCGCTTTCCTAAGTTTCATTGTCCACAGTGGTCTTCGAACACTTCCCACGTGTTCCTGCTTGGCGATTTCGTCTTCATTGCGAATGACGTAGAATGCCCATCAGTCGATTTTGCTTTCAATCTTGGAGATACCCGGAGTAAGACGTTCCCACATGGATTGGAGGAGAGCGTTGGGACCGGGATCGAACTAGTCTGCTCCCATTGCTTCCTGATCGACGGCACCACTAACCCCTACGCAACCCACCTGCTGTTTCAGTTCAGTTGGATTCAATGTCGACTTGTGTCGGTTACGTCGGTTGTGATGTCTTTCATGTCTGTTAGGGAAGAACTTTTTTGTATTTCTATGTCTGTGTTGGGCAAACTATTAGTTAAAGGAAAAGTAGGGTAAAGAAGCTCTGCATAGAGAAATAGGTCACTGGAAGGAGAGCGCACTGGATGCAAAGCAAAACACATCGTTTGTTTTGCTTCCCATGCATGCAAAGCTTACAATGAATTTCCGGCGCTTAACGTTAATATAACTCTCAACGGTTTACCGCCTCATCGTGGCTGAGAGATGTTCCCGGGTGTCGGACTGCGACGTACAGCAGTGGATTTATCCTCCTGCAGGGTCTCCGAAGCTGTGAAGGAGTCCGGCGTTTCCATCAAGAAATCCAGGTAGAAGTAAACCAATACCGGGTTCCACTGCCGTCCTGGTATGAAACTAATCGCGTGGTAGCAAATCTCTCTCTGATCCACAAAAGCTGCATTTGCCCGTGGTGGTGAATACCTAGGGCAGACGCTGGCCAGGATGACCTCGGGATTCTAGAGAACTGAAATAGCTTAGCAAGCAGCTTTCCGAAAAATGATGATTATGCTGGAGCCCGCATCACCAGTGAGGACGGAGGGTCCAAGTGTAAAGAATCAATTAGTAATGTTAATACTTGTGCCTCTCGATCAGTTACATATTTATGTGTTAAAATTCTGCAAATATCCACATCGGTATCATGAAGTTTAGTTTTCTTTAGTTTTTAAGGTTCTCACTTTTAACCAGTATGATAAAGACAGCTTATATTTATAGACCTGGTCCCAATTGACCTCAGTGAATACGATCGAATGCTGGATGAGGTAAGTGCTGTTTCGAATTTGTGCCACTGAAAATCTCATGCTCTCAGATACAATGATTATTTTTCTTATTGATTATTATTAACGTATCTATCACAATGATCTTTCATTTGTAAATGCTTTATATACCATTTTAAAGCGCAAGGAGCTATATTTAGTTAAACTTTTTTGCTTCTACACTAGTTTTCATATAATATAAGCCAGTTGAATAAAAATCTAAGTGAAAATAAGCTAGAGCCACTTTTTAAGCAAGCTAAGTTTGGAAGTGGGACCGTCGAAAGCGCTCTAAGCCGCTTTCAGAAGTTTCGCCTCATAGATGAGGAATATGTAAATGAGGAGATCTGACCTGTTGCCATTGACAGTGACTATTTGAAGACACCAGTTGAACCCAGATCTGTGCCCAACGTTTTGACAGCTTGCAAAGGAGCTACGTGTTCTTCTAGAATAAAAAACCGGTTATGGAGAGTCTTAACATTTCAAGTAAGAAGAAAATTCTCAACATCCCACATGAATCGAACGAAAAGTAATATGTTCATCATTGAAATCAGCACTCCGCCTTTTTTTTGCAATATAAACCATTCGTTTCTCAATGACATAATCATGTTAGCCTAAAGATGGACTCTGAACGATAAGCGACGTTGTTCTGCGTAGTGTAAAAAATTCCTCTCAACGGTTTTCCGCCTCATCGTGGCTGGAAGGTGTTTCTAGGTGCCGGACTGCGATGTACAGCAGGGAGATTCGTCCCTCCGGCAGAGTCTCCCAAGCTGAGAAAGAGTCCGGCGTTTCCATCAGGAAGCCCAGCTAGGAGTAAACCAATACCAGGATCCACCACCCTCCTGGTATCAAAGTCGCATGGTGGTAAATCTCCCTCTGATCCACAAGGGCTGCGACTGCCCGTGGTGGTGAAGACCTGGAGTAGACTTTGGTTAGGCTGACCTCGGGATTCCAGGAAACCACAATAACTTAACCAGCAGGTCTCCGAAAAATGGTGACTATGCTGGAGCCCGCACAACCAGCGAGGTCGGGCAGTTCAATTGTCAAATAAATAAGTGTTAAAAACTATGTAGCGCCGTTTTGACAAGTTTGAAACAAATAGAAGTTGTGACGAATTCTTTATTCTTGGTAGAATGATTATGGTCTTGAACTCTGACCATTCCTATTCATAACAGAACTATGATTAGAAATCACATTGTCGTCAGTTTTTATCTACCGCCTACTATTCTTTAATAGAAGGGTAAAAAGGGTAAAGGATAAAGCTCTCGACGTTGACCAAGATGCGCCATGCATTCGACTTCATTAACTATTGATGGAGGTGATTGAATGCATATCTGGTCTTTACAATGACTCGCGGTGGCCTACCGATGTATCGAGCCAGTGCTGCTATCCTCGCAGACAAGTTTGGTACCAATTTTGCAGACCCCGGTAGGATGGAAAGCTTGGTGGGCCATGGGTACGGGAATCGATTCCACGTGTGTGTCGCAGTGGCGTCTTTTGCCACTACGCTACACGCGTCCCTGTAGGAGGGTATTGTGTGAAATATAACCATAACGATGCTAAGATCTTATACCACAGCTTCAGCTTAACTAGGATCAATACCGATTTGGGCTTCCCAGATCAATCCCGTTAAAGGATGATTGCTGTGCTGATAGCACCTATAGTTCAATAACACAGCTGAGAGAAAGACGAAACGAAGGGCTCGCATGGTGTGGAGGTGAAGGCCTTAGCACCCCAGAAAGGTAATATTGTGTTCGATCCCCACCGCAGACACTAGCAGTCCGGAGTTTTGTAAATATCACAGCGTCATTATGGTTATGACTAGAAAATTTGCAAAGTGCACAAGAAACCGGTGTCTGCAGTTGGAATTGATCAGTTGACCTGTTATGTTGTAGTACAACTTTGTGTTTCACATATGGCTATTTAGGAGTTTGTTAAGGCTAGTTAATCTGGCTAGTTAATCTTACTTGTCATAGCTATTACCAACGGATGATAACTACTGCAAATCTTTGGGAACTTTCTTAGCAAGAAAGCATTCTCCAATTAAGAGGCGGTCAGAAAGGTTCCTGAAAATTTTATGTGTCAGTGGTTCAAATTTTTTTGATGACGGTAACATCCGACCCTGATCCACATTAGCTAAATTGTTTTGACTGCAATGTTTTTTACTTGGCAGCTAAGCCGTATTTTTGAAAAAAACCATTATAATGATGCGTTTGTGGCAGGGCGTCTATCAAGACGTCTCAGGGCTAACTCGCCCAACGATAGCTGCAATTGTGTTGTGTCGTTAGCTCTAGTAAGGTGCCAAGAAGTGTAGTACCGATTATGGATGTTCTGGGAAAAGTGATACTGAAATAGTTTTTCTCCACAGAAGTCGTTCTATTTTTGAAATTAAGAAATTAATAAATGAATTATGGATCGTAATTATAAATAGATAAATTAACGGAATAAATAAATAAAGAGGTGAATTTTCTTCAACTTTCGTTTCTTAGTGAAGAGCTGGAGTGTTGGTGGTTGTTTAAGGAAAGTGCCTCTTCCACCTCCCATCCTCCGTCATTGGTGATGATGACGTTAACGCTAGCAACCTCATTGGCACGTTTTATCGCTTATGTATAGTCTTCTACTGAACTGTTTCAATCCTTCGGTTGTTTCTGAGTTATCTAGTGGCACATATCTTTGAAAAAAAGTGTTAAATGTGACATAAATTGAGCTAAAATTTCGATGATCTTGTTTTTTTAGCCCATACGACTGTGATACTAGTAGATGGTTCTTAGAGAATTCTTATCGTGAGCATATTCCACTTGTGTCTTTTTATCCTACGCGCATTGTCCGGGTCATGTCTATTGGTAAAATATTTCTTAGACGGTGTAAGAGACTTTTGCATTGTAGTTTCTGGATTTTCCACTCAAATTCACGTGGGAGTCTCCGTCACTTTGCACATTCTCAAGCACTATGCTGAAGATTGGTTGTTCCGTTTTTATCATTGTTTATAGCTCTGTAACATAGAGATAAATATTTGTTAAGTTATTACAGAGTATAAGTGTTAAGATAAATTTTATAAAAACTGATGTCTAAATATTTTCATTGACAAACGAATATTTGATACTTGAACTTTGATATTTGAACGGCCCGCCTTCACTAGTTGTGCGGACTCCAGCATAATCATCTCAAAAGGCCGACTTTCTATAAACCTCAGCATAGATAGTTGACATATTTGTTTATATAATCTTATAAACTGATCTTCTTTAGCTGATGTGAGGTTGGCATAGGTCTTCGTTTTCCTTGTTGTTGTTGTTCTTGTTGGTCAATGGCTGACGTTTCGGCGATTTCGGCTTCATCAGAGCCTGGACGTATTTCAAAGAAGAAAGAATAAGATTACTTTAATTATTCTGTGGAAAAAAGGCTAAAGCATTAATGAAGGTCAAGCCTTTGAATAGACGCCATATTGATCAGAAAGGCTACTCACCGTGATATTACGAAAGGGACTGGCCCAAGCGTTGCTTACGTGGGGTCTCGAGCGACACACACCCAATGGTCAAAACATCATTTTGAGATCGGGCCCCAGGTAGTCCCAGGACTCGCGATAGTGAGGCATTCGTCTATCCTCTTCATCTTTCGTTTTTTAAAATTTATCCAAAACGCCTCAAGAGTTTTGCGCGTTGTTGTTTTCGATTCCTGCGCTAGGATCCGCGCAGTCACTTCAAAATCATCGCCGTTGTGCTTTTGTCTCCTATGCGCACCTAGAGGAGTGTTTTGACGGATTTTAACTTTCCCATCTAGATATTCTTTTATGCGGAAACAAAGCGGTCTATCCGTTTCTCCAATATATTCGTCGCCGCATGTGTTACGTGAGGTCAAGTATGTTATACCTAAACTCATGTAATCCCCGTCTCTCCCGTTAGGACAGATCACACAGTTTTCTGAGCTGCACAAACAATCACAGAGACGGTTGCGAACTAACTGAAGGCGTAGGGTATTGGGTGGGATGTCAATAATCGTTACATAAATTTCGAAACCACTTTTCCTTACGCTTGTCTTAATGGCGCCACTTACTTCATTTGATGTGAAGGGTAGCTTAAAACGGATCTTACTTACTTCCGAAGCATTATTTTGGGGAACTACCTTACGCTTTTGTCTAACCCCATTGGCTTCTACTTCGTAGCCACTGGAAATGGCCGTTTCGTGCCTGGTTTAGCGATTCCTTCCTTTCCTCTTCACCTGTGCACACATATTTATAGCTGTACGGTACATGTTTTTGATAAGTGCTTTCTTCATGTGTAAAGGATGAGAAGAGAGGTAGTGAAGTGGTAGATTTTTACTACTTGGCTTACAATATTATTTTGTTATATATCCACTTGCTAGGAGCTTTATTTGGATGTTTAAGAATGGAAGCCAGTTTTCGGTTAGTTTTTCTCGTGTAAATTTTATATATTTTGAGTGTCGGTTTAACAATTCAAAGTACTCATCCATCTGGTATTGTGTGGAACAAACGATGAAGCAGCCGTCTATGTAGTGAGGTAAGGGTCGGTGATTGAAAAGTGGAAGCTTTCACCTTAGACATGAAAGGAATGGCAAGGCTTGGTGTTAAACGCCGTCCCATGGCCAACCCTCTAATTTGTGCAAAATATTTTCCAGATCACCTGAAAATTGAACAACTAAGTCATTAGTCACACTGTTTTAAGAGAGTCATTAGTTGCGCAATCGACAAGTCGTACATTTTTATTTTCTTTTCGTGCTCTACGAGCAACTCGAGAATGGCTTGCATTGCGTAGTCATTCGACACGTTGGTATAAAGTGAAGTAACATCGAATGACTCCATTACACGAGTGCTGTTTTGTTGCGCACCGTAGGTAGTCTAGAAATATCTTGATGGGTGGTAAATGGGTTGAAATGAATCTTAGCAAAAACAGCAACAACGACAACGACAACGAAGACCAAACTCGCATCAGTTAAAGAAGATCAGTTTATAAGATCATATAAATAAATAGTCAGCACTTTTCGGAGATTCGTTGGTTGAGCCACCACTGCGGATCTCTGGAATACCAAGGTCAGCCTGGCCAAAGTCCGCTCAAGGTCTTCACCACCACAAGCAGTCGCAACTCTTGTGGATTTGAGGGAGATTTTCCACCATGAGACTTTCATACCAAGGTGGTGATAGGTCGTGGTATTGGTTTACTATTAGCTAGGCTTCCTGATGGAAACGCCGGACTCGCTCTCGGCTTGGGATGCCTTTCACGCTGTACATCGCAGTCCGACACCCAGGAACACCTCCCAAAGTGAACCGTTGGGAGGGACATACGAATATAAAATTAAATCACAAAGATCAACTAATACGAATACAGATGGCGAAATTTTTAAAAGAGGTTCGTAGTGAGCATGGGAACTGTCTTGCTAGAGACTCGTCTACACCAGGTCCTTTCGAAGAAGAACGATTTCTCTGGAAGAACATGGAAAAGTTGTACCGCTAGACATGAGACTCTCCTACTGGACCCTTGGGGTCATTGGTCACATTCTTATAGGAGGAGATTCTCCTTCTTTTACACCCCGTTTTGTCATTATTCTGTACTGGACCTGTTGATCGTCTGCTTGTGTGAGGATTCGGTTCAGCTGTATAATGGTGGCGAAGAGGACTCCCAAATTATTTTATCGTATAGCTGGCAGATAATGGAAAAACTGGCTGGGGATTGCATTCTCATGAGGTGGCTCGAAACAACTCTCTGTATTTCACAATTCGAAAAGCAAAAAAAAACTTCCACAACGATGCTGAGAGAAACGCAGAAAAGGAGGCTCTGTGGCGCAATGTGTAATGCAGAAGCCCCTGGAAAGGGAAGTCGTGGTTCCATCTGGCCAGCAGTCCACGTTTTGCAAATATCTCAGCATCGTTGCAATTGATTTCGTATAATCCCCTCCTGCGAACTTTACAGTAGGCAGTAAAAAAAGAGTAGAAAATAACTTCGCATTAGACCTCCACTGCCACTAAATTTTTCTTCAGAATAGAAGAACGTAGAAGTTTAATCCTTCCACAACACGGATATACAGTTATTAGCAAAGTCCTGCAAAACATCTTTTTATGAGGGCCTACAATAGGCTTAAAACCACCTTATGCAATGATGTGAAATTTTCGTGGAAACGCCGAAGTCATTGCTGGAGAAAGACGGCTATGCCCTTTGAATTTCGAGTTTTCATAGAAAGCACTACTCGCACCTGATATAATCTTTTTTCTTCGAAAGGGAAAAAATGTAAACCAGCGAAATACGTTGCGTATGGTTATCCTTGCTATCGGAGAGGTCTCCTTAACAGTTGCCCGATTTACTTGGGCGGTCCACTTTCACTGGTTGTGCAGAGTGCAGCATAATAGTCACTCGTTTCTCCTCGCACAATCGTCATCCGTAGTGGTACCATGGTGACATCCGTGAAGCCCATTACGTAATCCTAAAATCGTTGTCGTCTGTACGTGAAAGGTTTTGACGTTAGCTACGTACATGTCTACCCATTGTTAGGGTGGCCTTCCAAGAAGATTCGCTTGTAGTCCCGTTCACTGTACCTTCTGTAGGTCGACACATCTGTGTTTCGTTGTCGTTGTTCATTCTCCTGGATCCCGGGGATACGATGGGTCTCAAAGATCTGAGCTATACGTTCCCGCTAAACGTTGTTAGTGCGGTTAAGTTTCAGAAGGCATTATTCAAGCACTCTGTGGGTGGTGAGCAGATTTCTTGACGTAGTTGAAGTATCAGCCCACGTTTCTGCTGCATAACACAGCGCTGAGGTAAACTGTTGAATCGAGCTGTGGATAGACTTGTGGGTCCTTTGGTTGGTCAGTGGTTTCTTCGAGAAAGCCGAATGTCGTCCAAGTTTCTCTCCTTCTTCTCTCTAATTCTTTCTTCGTGGTGTTCTCTATGGTTATTGAACATCCAAGAAACATATATTAGGTGGTCTATGTAATCTAAGAATCCTCTTCACTTTGATCTGGTTACCTTTGCACAATAAGATTTTCATTGACGGGGTCTTCCTTTGTTTTATGTTTAGTCCGATTTTTTTCTTCGCTTCGTTGAGCTCATTGCTCATATCATCGTCTCTGCTTCCCTGATACTTCTTGAGAAGATGGCGATGTCGTCGACGAAACGATGACATGATAGGAATATTCCATCAACACGTATTCCTTTCTTACACCATTCGATTTGCTTCATTATCCGCTGCGGAACAGCACTAAACAGCTTCCGCAACGTTGTTTCGCTTCGTCGAATCCTTTTTCTTATGGGAATGGAGAGGATTCGATGAGACAGTTGTTCATTTGTGCTGCAGTTCCGATAACAGTCAGCTAGTGGTTGTATATAGGACAGGTCCAGTTCTTGGTCGGAGAACGCTGATAGCACTGCATACGTTTCGACGCTGCAAGCGCTTTCTCGTAGAAAGGTTAGGAAAGTGGACAGATGGCACTCCCGCTGACTTGCATGATCCATTACACGGTTTGTACGCCGTGTATAAAAAAGAATGCTGTTTGCTTAACTGGTTCTGTTTCATCCAGATTTTTTGGTTTTTGAGGGAGTGAAACCTTCGTGAGCAGCTTGTGGAATACACTCAAAAAGCATGTTGGACGCTACTTACCGAATTATTCTCACGTCACCCTTCTTGGGCAGCATTTTTGTACACGAGGTCCTCTACTGGTCTGGGGCTTTATCTTTCTGAAGGTAAGATCTCATGTGAGTTACTACAAATATATGTAATTTGTGGCCTCCATAAGAAAATCGTCGGTGGTATTATCGGGTACTGGAGCTGTATCTTTCTTCATAAATTCTAGCACAAGTCGAACTTCGGTGGAAAGAATCTCGGACAGTTTTTCACTAGCGGGAACTTTGGGGTCCGAGACTGGTTTGGGAAAGATCGGACTAGAAGACTAGAACTTTTCGTTGCCACTTCTTTACCACGGCGAGATGTAGTGATAGTGCCATCTTCATTATTTTTGAAAACGGCTTTAATTAAACTTTGGTAAAAATATTCAATATCTCTCTTGGTTATTAAAATAACACAAATGTTAAAAAGATTTATTTGGCTAATGTTTCAACGTCTTCGCATTCCTCAGAACCCGATTGACCCAAATCGATGGTAGACAGATGGTCGACCTCACGAAGTATATGTTCGTTGTCGCAGAATCTCAATCGACGATCCCTTCTTATTCTTCTTTTTTTTATATAGGGCAGAAAAATATTGGTTCGCTATGTACTTGCCAATATAATAACGACTGCTATAGAATGGGTTACCCCTACAAATGAAGATCATATTGAGTGACCGCAGTAGTTAAACATTCGTCCTGTATAAGAAGGCACCATCGATTGAGATTTTTCATTGGATCGGTGCTCCTTCGTTGGATTGGATTCAATGCGACAGCGAACATCGACACGGCGACAATGAGCACTTGTGGATCATCGATTCGAGTCAATCCGCCTTTGAACAAAAAGAATTTCCATCTTCATTTGTCGGAGCGGATAACATTGCATTATACTCGCACAGGTCCCGACAAGACTTCCTCAAAGTAGATCGTTTAGAGCTTTTTCCAATAACATTCCTTGATTATACTGCTGTAATTCCTCTTGCAGAGATCTGGCATTTTTTATCAGCTGTGTTAGGCATGTTGTAGTACGGTAAAGCTTCAGAATCCTTATCTTTTCGAGCCACTTTTTATTGGTAATGGAGACGCGGTCCAAATTTCATATTTGTGGATGTAAGGGCAGTTCGGCCCGATCGTTTCTCTGTTCTCTCTCTCTCTCTCTCTTCCCCCCAAGTGATTTCACATGGAAAAGACGGGCCGCGGACAGGGATCCTTACAAGACGGTTTTTATTCTCATTGCATTCGCCTAATCAGAATTCCACCATTCTGTATTCATTTTCGTTGACCGTTCTTAATCTGGCGTTTAAGTTTCAAAGGACGGCTTTATAAGACTTTTCGTTGCAGATTACTTTTCCCAACTGGTCGTAAAACGCGTCTAATCCGCTCTCTTCAGCTACACAGGTTTGTGAGCAACAGTTGATAACACCGATTTTCTTTCGACGCTCAACTTGTAGACCAAGAATAGCCAATCGCTATGATAGGATGAGGTGTTTAGATAGGAAATAGAAGGATATACGACAAAGCCAACATCTCCGATATTTCGCAAGGAAAATTTCCCTCCGCGATTGACAAAAGATCTGTCACCTAGTTGGCATACATAGGTTTTCTTGCTTTTCGTCTTTTGTAGAGCGGTTACATTGAATTTGATGCGACCACTAGCCTCAAGAACAGCGTAAAGGCCGAAATCTGGAGAAACTGTTCTAGTGATAGTCCAATATGTTTGCTGAATATACTCTACAAACTTCACAAAGACCATACAATTGAGCATTTCAAAAACCTTTGATGAAGCTTAACCGGTTCATGAAGCAGAATAAATAGACCGATTTTTAGAATGGGCTACGCACACATCGTACCCGGAAGCCAGTGTTCATCAAAATACCAATAAGGCCTTATTTCTACTAAAATAGTTGTGACTGAGAGGAGCTAGAGTATATCCAATTTGTCCTAGAGAACCGGTCGTTACTTTCCCAATTTTTATATTTATTGATATGTTGTCATGCTGGCATCATTCATTGCAACTAACCAGAAAGTAATTCCGAAAAAAATATTTACGATGTCACAAGTGTGCTGACAGCTGCAACCGCGTCATCTTGTTGTCCGATGACGGCATAACGAACATCTAGGAGATGTAATGGCGATGGCAGTACGTGATACATCATAGAGCTCATTGCAATGCATTCTACGGTGTCGAAATTTAAGGGTAGCAAAGAATGCTATGTAAAAACAGAAACACTAAGTTCCTATTGCTTTCTCATGATTTATTAGTCATATCTCGGTTTCACCAGGCAGCGGTATGGGCATGGTTGAACTACCGTTCCAAACGACTTCTTCATGGACGGCGGTTCTCTCGCATTAACGCATGACAGCTTAAGAGTTTGATGTTAACATTTGCAGGAAACCATCAAAAATTTTGTATACCTCAAATCTATTGAAAAGATTGGCAGTAAATAGGAAAAGCTCCATCCTCGCTAGTCCTTCTCCAAGGCATTGTCGTTTTCCGATTGAAAACGGTATGAGTTCTTCCACCTAAAAATCTGTGAGCATCAGCCACTTTTAATTCCGCTTTGTCTGTTTGATACCTTCTTCAATCTTCCATTTTCATCAATGAATCTGGTTGGATCGAAAGTATGTGGAGAGGGAAATAGCTAAACAACCTGCGTTAAAAATACGATTATGAAAGATCATTCTTCAGCGTCGCTTTATTCGTTTTCACGCGCTCAGCCTAAGTCTACTTTTGTGACTGCTCAGTTAATATTCGGAAATGCAATGCAGACTTAAACGAAAACTGTGGGTTCTGTTTATGCCATTCGAATGAGTAACATTACTTCAAAAATTTTAGCAGGACGATTGGATATTTTACTAGTGTTTGATCAAATATGTCTGTTAGACGAGTATCAGAAATCCTGTTGATACAGGTTTCAATATCACGTAGATGGAAAGGAGGTGCGGTTGGTGAATGATAGGCTCCACCGGGAAGAAATCTATAAAGTCTTCGCAGCTAATGTCAGGGTGGGTTTACTCCTTGCAATTACTGTGCTCACATCCATCACCAAGCTTTTCCACTTTTTGTTTTAAGCAAAAACAGTTTGAGGCTTGCTGCTAGGCCTTTCAATCTTACCAAGCGCCACTCGTAAGACCTAAGACGTGGTGATTCTAACACACTCGTCAACACCATGAGTCTGAGCACCTCTAGGTAAAGGCATACCTCATCGTCGTAAAGCACAGAACTGATCTGAGCGATAACTCCCGTATGCGCCGGAACATTCCATTTGCCCACTTGAACTGGAGATAGAGTCTCGTGAGGTAGATTCATTGGCAGTAAGTTGGCCACACGTTGGATTTCCTTCAAGAAAAAAAGGGAGTTGACGTTGAAATCTCATCAAAAGTATTACCAAGCTTGTGATCTTTTCATATAAAAGTTTGTTATGTATTGAAAACTACAGACGTTGATCACTGCACTTGTATATGGTAGGTTATTCCTATCCGACATCGTGACCAGGCGGCCAGAGCCGATTTCACGATCCATTTCTTCGTGCAATTTCTCCTATAATCATGAAAATTTTCCATGCATAGGTGGCTGCCTTGCATGAAATCGCTACAAAATTTCCACAGCAATGAGTTTAGGTGTTCTTTGCGTGCAGAACTACGATGTACAGTGAAGGCCCAGTTCCTACAAGGGTCCTCTAGGCTGAGAATAATTTCGATAACCACGTCCAGAGATCCACATTACAATGCAGTAATGCAAGGGATTACTGCGATCCTGGTAGCACTCTTGTCACATTGAAGAAATTCCTCTTGGTCTTTCTATAGGGTTGCTCCACGAGATTTCAAGGCCAGGCCGGGAGAAACCTGTGAATCTCAGAGCGGAGGTGTGCAATATATGAAATAAGGAACCGAATAGGAAACCAGCGCCATTTTTGATGGAACTTTGCTCACGGCCAACTGGACATCCTCATAAAAAGTGTACTTCGCTTAGGGCACATAAGTTGTTTCTTCCTGCACTAAGCTAGCTTTTCACAGCGCAAAGACTTATTTCAGCAGCACGATAGAAAAAATGGCTGCACAGGAACAAAAGGGCGAAAAAATGCCTATAGGAGGCAAAGTTTAGGTATTCATATGGAACAGAAGTCGTGTTGTATACAAAAAATTTTCATTTATGAGAATTGAGACGTCATTTTCACCAAGAATTTGCTCGAGAAAGGAAGTAGTGTTAAGTACTCCTTTAAAACGACTAACACAGATGGCAGTACAAATTCCTTTCACGGCACGCTTAAGGCAAACATGCAGTTAAATAGGTAGAAAAAAAGTGCTGGAAACAGGGGAATGAAGAATTATTCCGAAGAAGAAAACCTTCGCTTCACAGTTTAAAATTCCAAGCAGAAATTTCTGAAATCCGAGTTGTATGGAAAAAGTTGCAACTCGAGCACTTGGGTACTTTATAAATAATATCCTTCAAAAGAGGGAGCCGCGAAATCCGCAATTATTGCAGTTTCTGATAGTTCTCTAGCGTCTCCTCCAAAGTAAGCGGTTTCTGAGCAGAGGAGGACATTGCGCGCTATCAATTTGCAGAGAAAGTTGAACAGTAGGGATCTTTTTTCTCCTGCCCTATGCTTATTGAGTAAGCTCTACGGTCACCTCACGAAGATTATCCAATCACGAGTATTAAGGGCTTTCGACCAAGCGGCACTTTTTGTGACAGAGATTCTACTGATTGGTTCACATATAAATAAAGCTGAAGTCAACGAATTTTACCATACGTAACATCCGTACTTCCCATAATCATCGTCAAACACATAGAACGTCAATAAATGTCAAAACCGAAAGGGAGCTTTCCCAGCTTTCATAGAGCACGGAACTTTGCATTAAGGGCGGTTTCATCGCCTGCTATTCGATACCTCGTTGTTGCCCACAAACCACATAATGTTATGAAGAAACATTCTCGGGACCTACCGTACAATTTCTCAGTACACATGGTGCGTAGTGAAATCAATGCGTATCGTCGTGAATATGTGAATAAAGCATGTTTACTCATGTAATGTAGATCTTTTCGCTGCCTTCTTAACAACAGCCAAAGCACGGGTGTTTCGGCATTAGTTTTAATCGACTTCCAGGTTAAATGATTGCTGTTGCTAAGGAATATTATAACACTTACTTGAACATGGAGATTATTAAGCAAGTAAACCACACCCCATGAAAGTGTGCTAGAAGTGGTTTCCATACCAGCGATCCATAAATCCAAGCACATATTTTGCAGCTGTATATGGCTGAAGAACTTAAAATCACAAGGCAGCATTTTTTTCTAGGTAAGAAAGCTAACACGACGCTGATAGAAAATTTCTATTCGGCTGTTTCGACGTCTCCCTCTTCTTCTTCAAAGCCTACGGACGATTTGAGTCGACTGTCCACAGGCGTTTGCCCTAAATTTCAACTTCCTCGTACTACTATCAAAATAATCGGCTCTGAAGAGGACCTGGACGCAAAAGCTAGCTGAATCTATGTTCTATCACCGTCGTGTTAACTTAAGGAGCTAACAAAGTGCTGCTCAATCATGAAGAGGTAGAAAGAAAGTTTGTTTTCGAAAAATCGATCCACAATTTAAGAAGTCTTCCATAAGCACGGAGACCGACATAACTACGAATTATAGATATAACCATAAATCACAGAGACGGAGGTGATCCAAAAATGGTTTATTGTTTTGCTCACTCAAAAAAAGGACATAAAGAGAAAAGAATGAAGAGGTTAACTCACGGAAGAAGGTAGTGCCTGGTAAAAGTTTTCTGCAGGAAATTAAATTTACCTGAACGAGTCTTTGTCACCGTTTGCCTCACGACGTCTCTTCTCCTTTAAAAACGCTTCGACGTAGTCTTTGGAATCAATGGTGTCGTAATCGATATCCTTTTGGTGAGCGTCGATCTGGCGGTCGAAAAACGAATAGAAGGCTTCGCGGTAGAGAGGCATTCTAATAAATTTATCTAACATCACCGTAGTACCCGCTTTGCGTGATAAGTATAGGAAATAATTGGAACAAATAGTGGAGCAGATACGTATAACCTCGCTAATATCGTTAAGCTCTCTCTACTCTTTGTTCCACCATGAAAGTAAAATTCTATTTTAAAGTTGTTGAACTCTTTTTATTACGAAGCTTTCGCAAGCTGCGATTGTTTCCTAATTATAGCACTCATACAAACGCAAGGTGGCCGCTGATTTCGAAAGCAAGTTGTTCGTGTCTTGATGGCAGTACAAGTTAACAGACGCATGAGAATGGAAACGTTAACTTCTTACTTCTCCTATACGATTAGTCTGAGGAAACCAGTAAATGTGTCGTTGTGAATTTTATAGGAAAGTATATTAAGACAATTCGAGTCTAAGCCTTGCATCCAGATAGAGAATTGCAGCGAAAGTCAAAGAAATCGGTTGATTTGATTTGAGGCTGATTTTTCCAAGCTCAAGACAACGATTGAGCTATAGACTATAATCGAGAGCATTACCACATTGCGAAATCCACCTAAATGTCATGGATGTTCGAGGCTTTTTGCGGTAATACGGAATTGCAGGAGAAAACTTTGAAACGAGGAGCATTAAACACAAGTTAACAGTTATCGAGCTTTTGAATAGCCAGGTAATTTCTGGTCGTCACATAAGAATCTACCGTATCTCTGCCATTCATCTGGTACACATACAGTCAAACATTTAAAGAGGCAGTACCATGGCGTTTTGCAACACTTGATTTGTAGGCTTGCAACGGAAAAACTCATTGCGCTCGTTCTAACTACTTCTAAATAAAACCTAGCAAATAAGTAACAAAAGTTCTAGCAGTGATAGGAACTATTGAAAAGCTTCGATTTTTCAAAAAAGTTGTCAAATTGTTCTTTAATATGCGACATAATTCATTATCATACTTTAAAAAACGTTTTGGGTCAACAGTTTTAAATGGGTAATAAAGACTGTTTAGAACGCTGGCGAAAGCCAGTAACGTCCAACTGAAGCGGAACTGCTGGATCAAAAGCGTAACAGCAAGGTTTTTATGAGGTTGTCAAAAAACCATTTGTCAACATTATGGTCCCGCTTCTTCAAGAAGATTTAAGAGTGGGGTGAGACTAGTACTATGTCTCTTAAGCGGAAAAGTCCATATAGCAGATTTAGAAAACGGTGAGATTTCTCTGGCGTCTATTTAATCTCTTCGGCAATGAAAAGAATTACTTGGAGATTTTCTTCCTTCATAATCACATAGATATTTAGATAGCTAATCCTCTCGTGACGAACCACATACCATCAATTGTTCGCTTGAGTCGCTACGTTGTAGCTGTCAGCCATAGACGTGGTACATTTCACGTATGGGTTTGGGTGTGACAAGGAAATCCTAAGTATTTTCAAACGTACTCTTCCCTGGAGATCCGAAACAGTCTTGCCAAAATAACAATATGCAGTCACCAGTGATTTGCATCCTTTCAGCATGACGATTGGTCAAAGGGGCAAAGTAAAGGATCACAGCAATGTACTTACTTTGTTTAAAAACATTTAAAAAAACAAACTTGTTCCATATTCCTTTGAAGTAAGGCAGATTCTTGAGCCATGGGTATGCAAACAATACAAAAGCCAGAGGATTCGAGAACTCTTTCATTTGGCGAGACATTAGACTTTTAAGATGACGAAACTCTCCAAGTTTATCCTGTAATATTAGAAAGTTTGCGAAAATTTGAACTAATATATTGCAACAATAACGTTTGTCGCTTACTCCATCGAAACGATAGCCAAAGAGTAGCTGGTTGATCACTGATCCAACTCCAATGTCGAAGACATCCTTGAAATTTCCTCTGTTGAACAGTTACAAATAGTGCTCACGGTAATAACATATTGTGGCCACATGTCAACATGACTTAAAAATGACCTGAATTTCTACTTCTTTTCCTTTCATAGAGGATAAGGTATTGCTCATCGCCTCTACTTCAGCGAGAATCTGAAGATAAACCTTAGCGTCATAACAAATTACAATACGGCATACTCTCGAATGTTATAAAAGGAACACTTACTCGTTGTTCCATGATGTCCTTGCTAAGACCCAAATCTCTCAGCACATGGATAGCAAACCTTCTATGATCTCGCCACATTTGACCGACAGTTTCTACAACGCCGTACTCACCTCCTGTGAAGAGAAGTCTATAACCATTTTTCTTCTTTCAAATCCTAGATCGTTCATTGCCTACTTATCAATGTAAGGTGTTTCCATCAGCAAGTCTCTGGTGCTCAAGAAGTCAACATTTTTATAAGGAATACTGGCCAAGAGAGCACCTATGTCATAATTCGAGGTACTCTTAGTAGCAAGCTAGTCTCAGGGTGGAGGATCTCTGTCTAATCTAGAAGAGTTGCTGACTGCTGGGTAGCGACCAGAGAAAGCATAAACTACGTTATCTCAGAACCTCGGAAAATAACAAGTAGCACAGAAATGTACAATACAGTCCGATTATCGTGTTCTCCGGTTAACGATCTCAGATGGTGAAGCAGCCAATCAGAGGCGATCAAATACGGAGCGCAGAGGACGACACGGGAATTGGGTCAAAGCAGCATGGCCACGATACTCAAAGCCATAACTTGAAGACTATGTGCTGCCATGCGCAGGAACCGGAAAACAGCTTCCTCAACCTTCACACTCCTATTAGTCCCACCTGTCACATAAAATTTAAAAGAGTTGCCATAGAGGAGAGACGAAAAAATACAGATGCCTACTTTTTGATCACATGACTCGATGACCCAACATCACATTTAATATTGTGCAGATCGAAATAATTCCTGTACTCTATCTGTTTCTTCGGACGCATCGTCCACAAAGGCTTTTAAAATACTGCGTGGGGTGTCGTCTATTGTTTGAGGATTTTTTGATTCGTCAAGGATGTTCCTGAAGTCTGGTAGAGCACGTTTTTCTCGTAGTACTGTAGAAGCCGTGGTAAATCGTTTCCTCTTGGATTAAGAGAATTGGGCTGGTCCTAAACAAGTCTGGCACCAAGGTACGGACTCTCGACTCTAGTGGGATAAGATGGATGGTGGATCTTAAACAAGTTCGAGCCAGGGCTTGGTAGGCTGGCTCTTATTCCTGATGGACGGCACTACTACCACTACGCTACCAATATATAAAAAAATGATAGAACAAAGCTTTCTCATGCACCCAAATGTCACCTTCACAGAGAATCCTTTCGCCACGCTTAGCCACACTTCAATTCGAACCTACATTAAAAGAGTATTAGTATTAGTACTCTTAGTAAAAGAAACTTAAGTTACGGATCAAGAAAGATTAGTGGATATGAATACGGTCGTGAAATTTCTGATAGGAGATCGTAGTAAGCGTGAAAACCATCTTGTTGGACTCTCGCCTACAGGACATCTCTTGAGAAAAATCCACTTTTTCGGACGATCGCCGTTAGATATGAGAGCCCTCTACTAGATTCAGACTCTATCGATCGCATTCTTGTACAAAGACATCATTATTTACCATCGTCTCACCACCACAGACCTGTTATTCTGCACTACACCTGATCAACGCCTTCCCCGTAAAAAGATTCGGTTCAGTCATACATGAAAATTTTGTATGAATTCCTACTCTTTTCTTTTTCCAGGAAAAGAACGAGGCTTCTGGAGAGAATCATTCCATAACGAAGCTGGCAGATAAAGAAAGAAATGGGTGTAGGATACAATATGCATACGTGAGGGCTCAAAACATTGTACAGTACGCCTTAGTTTAATAAAAAAAAAAGTTTGTTTCGCATCTCCATCGTCATTAAGGATTAGTTTGAAAATATAAAGAAAAAAGCTCGACCCCACTACAACACAGCTCACATAATCCTCTGCAGAAGACCATTCCAGGGGGACCCACAGCATGAAAAAAACTCGTGAGAAAAACGTTGTACTGTTATATGCGAGTAAGTGTTCCGCTGACGGCCTTTGATGAAAACAGGATTGTCACAACTTCAGCCCAAGATAAGGGATTGATTTCTCATGAACTTCAATGGGTTTATGAAGCGGGATTCATAAACCAGTTTTGTCTAATGAGCTTAGACCATATCGTAGCTGGAAGCCAAAGCTCGTCAAAAAGCACCTCTACACCAGAACTTTAGCTGATTGTTTAGTAGCTGCAAAGTAACAATATGCAATTCTACTGACTGATCACTTAGGAATGGGTGTGTGAGCGACGTGGTCTGTTCAGACCTGTTTACCTCCTCCTAGCAGTGGATAGTGATGTCACTCGATTGCGACAGGAAGGACATGGGAAGCAAATTCCTGTCAAATCTTCATTTGGCTGACATCGTCATCGTCTCGACGATTATCAATCACAGACGGTGGTAAATAAAGGTGAATAGAGGGGAAAAGGAAAAATATCATAAAATCGCTTTGCAGAAGATGAACAATATCACGTGCATTGTACTGGCCTCGAATGTACGTCAAATTTATTGATAGGAAACACTTAAAATTTGTGATCTTTTAGGCTAAATTCATTTAATCCTGATTCACTTGGCCTTCCTTTTCTTTAGCTCATTTAGAAGATAATTGGAAGAAGATACTTACGAGTACGTTCAACATTTGTGCGCCCCAGCAAACTTTCCACTCTCATGGGAAAAACATGAACATGGTATACCACCACCAATGAAAAGGACCACACGAGAAAGAAGAGAGTGGAAAGTTTGCTGGGGAGCACAAATGTTGAACGTACTCGTAAGTATCTTCTTCCAATTATCTTCTAAATGAGCTAAAGAAAAGGAAGGCCAAGTGAATCAGGATTAAATGAATTTAGCCTAAAAGATCACAAATTTTAAGTGTTTCCTATCAATAAATTTGACGTACATTCGAGGCCAGTACAATGTACGTGATATTCCCACAGTCGATCGACCAATCACCCAATGGAAAACGTTTTAAGCAAAAACCAATTATTCCACTATTATATTCAAGTGTAATTTCTTCCCACTATTGATTGAAATGAGCGACTGATTCATTAAGCAGTTTTGCCTGTTTTGTTTTTTTCTACGGATCCTAGCAATTGACCAGCGTAGTACAGTACAGTGGTATGCTTCACTATCAAGCAAATTGTTACCGCTCCAGCATTCCCCCATTTCAATCAAGAATTTCATTCATTCTTGACTGGTTATTTAGCAGCAGAATCGTTTGCGTGGTCAGATGGATATCTAGTTTTCAATCGGTTTTCCCCAGATCCTGTACTCTAAGCCAAATCCATATGTGTTCTGGCGAATTTATAGGAGAAACGCAAGCGGAGCGGCGTTATCTTAGTGAGATTGATGAGTTTAATTAACCTTACTGTTTATCGTACGAAATCTAAAAAGCAAACCTCGAAAGGCCGTCGTAGCTTCTATGAAGCTAAATTTTCCCGAATACGCTTCTCCGTCTTTGACGAACGTTTCTTTCATTGTCTTGTAATCACTGATCACAACGAATGGGTAAGGTCCTGAAAAGCATTGGGCCATGATTCGAAAACGTTGTTTACTATTGTTTTCGTTGATCATCGGCTTCTAGTTCAGCATTTCTAAGCACCAGGCTCTACTATTCACGTTTCTGATCCAATTCTTTTTTTTAAGATTGAATCTCAATAATATTGAACCTCGTGATAATCGTTTGCAGTACAATAGCGCTAGCACCTATTGTAATTTCTAGCTTCGAATATCATCTGGAATAATACTCTTCCAGGTTGAGCCACTTGCCTTGATTTGATAAATTTTTGTTCAGATCTTTATCCAAACGTCTTGAATTTCGGCTGTTTTTATCGCATTCTTGTTATGAGACAAAAATAAACAATGGTTCACAGCTCAACTTCGATTTTATGAGTCAAAATAATTTCTCCGCATCACCTGACATCACACTTTGGGAAAATCTCGGATCTTCTTTCATTGGATTTTTTCCTCCTACTCATTCATCGTCTATGAAGGTCTTGGCAGTTGCGCAACGTTTTGCTTGAGGATTTTGATCAGTTTCATGAATGGTTTTCAATCATTGTTGAGTCGATTCTGCTTGAAATTCTGGGATAGTCGTGTCAGTCCACTCCCAAGTGCTCACTGCAGGCAATTATTAGGCTTTGTAGATCGAAGGCAACTTCCAAAAAAAGTTCGGAAAGGAATTCCCTACCTCATAGTGATAGAAGGAATAGACTAGCCTGGGGCAGTGTGCAAGCTCTGATACTGCACTACCAATGCTTCAGCCCCCCTTCAGAAATAATACGTAGGAAAAATAATGAAATAAATACGAATTTTATACAAAATAAACCACAATGGTGCTGAGATTCCGCAAAAAATGGAACCCGGGTCAAATCGAACCATGATTTCCCTTCTGGGGTACGTGTAATACACACCGTGCCGCGGGGCCCTTGCATTGCGTTTTCCTCAGCTAGTTTTCTATCTACCAGTGAAATCAGGAAAAAACTATCAAAGTGATTGATCTGGGGGCTCATATCGGCACGGAACCCAGTTAAGCTGGGGCTGCAATTGAAATTACAAAGTTTACTTTTGCTGATTTATTGCTGATGGCACTGATAAATAGAAAACTAGCTGAGAGAAACGCAGAGCAAGCGCATCCGTGACGCAGTGTGCGGTGCGCGAGCCCCGGAAGGGAAATCGTGATTCGATTTGGCCCGGGTTCCAAGTTTTGCAAATAGCATCGTTGTGATTGATTTTGTATAATACCTTACCGTGGAAATTGTAATAGGCAGTAAATGAAAAAGTAGACATTTCGAATTTTATATTGAGAGCACTCTTTATAGTGTTCTTCTATTTAGACAGATTACAGTTGCACCTTCATCACACCTACTGCAGAATGTTTACGTCTCGCGTATATTATGCAGACGTTCATTGATTGTACGCGGTGTTTGTCTAATACAAATAAACACTTAGATACGCAAGCCTAGGATACACTCTATAGCTGCAACGAAAAGTCCCGTGCGGAAAATCGAAGATGGGCATTATTTGCCGAGCTAACTTATCAATTGGCTCCATGAATTGATTCAACGCACTATATTCCGCTGAGCTAAGACATTTGTTGTACACCGCCATTTCTAACACGCAACGACATCATCACATCTTTGAATATTAAAGAAAAAACCCATTAAAATGGATGACATTCAAAAAATAAATGATAAACAAACAAGTAAAAAATAGCCTGTCCAGACGCAGGTTCGCTCCAGGCTCATTACCCACCAAAGCCCTCATCCCTCCAGGGTGGGGAAATCTATACCAGACTCTCCTCATCAAAATAGATGATATTTAAAAAAATAAACGATCACTCCTCATCCACATGGGAACGCTCTACCACGCATATCCCAAAATCCTTAGAAGAATCAACTCCACCAGCTTTCAACGACATTCCTGACGAAGAATGAAAAGTCCTCTAGCAGCGACCAATGCCACTAGTCAGAAGCTCAAAAGCAATCATGGGTGATGGTTGCGAAGAAACGATTCGAATGCAAGAAGTTTTGGGAACCACATATTGACACAAATATATAATTGTAAGAAAAAAGAACAAAAATTAATAAAATAAACTCGAATGTTATGTTGGACTTGAAAAAGGTATACCTATCCAGAATGTATAAATAGGGCCAAATTGTTTGCGCCACATTTCGAACGCACTGTAGCCTGGCTCGTGCCAAAGGAAAACGTGAAGGTTACCGATGAATGGCAGAGGAGTTGGGCCTAGAAGGAATTTCTCTTTCAAAACAATACCTGGGAATGTTAATAACCTTCTTCTTATCGGAAAACTTTCTTTTCGGATTTCTTCCATACTTTGGATATTCAGCTAAAAGTAGTAAAATTGTTGCAATAAAACATCACTCTTAAACGAAAGGAAATATACAAAAGTCTTTTGTTAATATGTGTTTTGAAAAAGCCAATGTCAGTGGATTCACTATCTATCAAGGTGTGAAGTTTTTTACAATGATCACAACACCACCTGCCTGGTGGTAGATGTCTTCGCTTCCAGTAAAAATCATAGATGGTGTATAATATCGCCAGCAGTATTAGCAGTTCAACCAACATTCTTGGGTACGAAGCCGCTCTCTGCAACTGGTTAAGTTGTTGTTCTCCTTTTGTTTTTGCTTTGAACACACCATTATTTGAATACTAGAGTACTACTTGTTTGGAAAATGAATGTTGGAGAAAAACCTTCTGTGGCTTTAGATTAAGGAGAACACAATTTGTTCTCAGGTATGTTGTTATCCGATCAAAGCAGTCACAAGAGATTATTCCCAAGATGTATTATAAAGCAATGGCTCGAGAAGGATTTCAAAACAAAAGCTTTGGCTTGTTTGGGTGGCTATTCTATATAGCCTTCGAAAGAGAAAATTGCTAGGTTGCAAGGTCATGAATATGTAGTGCGACGAGAGCGATAGGCAAAGCGGAGCCGAATAAACAAGGTCATGTGGTGTTTGCCGAGCGATGGCAACCATTATTTTTAGTAGTGAGAGCGTAAACTAGGAGTAAACGCTGCTAAACGAATCATGAACTCATAGTTGTTGTCGCGCTAAAAACCACATGATGAGTGGAATGAACAGAGAAGGAACAACACAGCAACCACACTCGATGTACTGAAAAACTCGAAGTAGGAAAAAATTTTTCATGGAATGTTGAAGTGCTCTCGACGGAATATCTCCTCTATAGTCATTGATGTGTACGACCTCTCTACAGTAAGCACACTGTTAGATGTATTACCTAGTTCAGATATTATCAAATATCAACTCGAACTCGTACCGTGATTTTTTAGCTGGCATTATGCGTGTGAGAATAAGGTGCGGCTACACATCGCACTGAGGGCGCTATTGAGGTTGAACGAGCTGTGCTACAAAACTTCGTTTTATCCAGCATACTTCCCAACCTCTCGGGTGTGACTACCACCACAATTCAAGCATCTCGATAAGTTTCTATGCGAGAACGCTTCAAAA
Organism: Angiostrongylus costaricensis; assembly: GCA_900624975.1. Classification (NCBI taxonomy): domain Eukaryota; kingdom Metazoa; phylum Nematoda; class Chromadorea; order Rhabditida; family Metastrongylidae; genus Angiostrongylus; species Angiostrongylus costaricensis. The sequence continues at coordinate 18,458 of UYYA01003876.1, read as the reverse complement.
CCCAAGCCAAGCGAGGCCAAACTGCATTCAACTAGCTCACCTCTAAAAGTCTAAATTTTCATGCAAGTCGTCTAAACAAACGTGTTTTTTGCTAGCAGTAGAAAATTCTTACCATTTCTATTTCTATCAGTAAAGTTCATTCTGAGCTGTGATATATCTACTTTGAAAATGTAGGCTGGAATGAAACAAAATCTCCATAGAACTAATACATCGACCCATAAAATGCAGCCGGGCATCCAGAGCTCGCTTTGATCTAAAAGGACTCCAGAACCTTTTCTTGATTGTGTGAGACCCTAAGAAGTCGTTTACATGGTGAAAAAGCCAAGTAAAATACGTGATAAAACGTGTTAAGATAGGTCATAGTTTTTTGCAGCGGTCGGCCGACATCTTTCACGACCATTGATAGGCACTGTACATTTTTTTGATAAATACCAGTACAGAGACTTAGTTATAATCACAATCTTAACTCTTTTATTTACTGCCTTTTTCTTCTTAATGGCAGGTTATGTTGCGAAATATAACTCGTATGAAATGCTGAGATATAGCGAAGGACCCGGATGGTGTGGTGGGGAAGTGCGCTGCTCCCCGGTGAGGACAACATCGCGTCTTCGTTCTCCACTGCATACACCTGTGGTCCGGAGTTTTGCAAATATCTCAGCATTTCATACCAGTGCAGATTTCTTTATTACTTAACACTTAGAGTACGACGCACATTTCAATGCGGCTATTGGATATATTTCACTCATAACTACTCGGCAATTTCTCCATGAGTTGATGTCAGCACATACCGTCCTGATAGTCTGCTTGAACAACAGCAGTCATCTTTTGCTGCACTCTTTGCTCCATAAATTTTTTTTCTGTGTATTGGCTTAGTAGTTTTATTGGTTTTTCAATATTACTACGTATTGTTCTTCTTCTATGTAACTCCCGCGTCCTTGGAATATGAAGTCTTCCGTCCGGTGGGGCAAACTCATCCATCATGATGTTGTTATTATTTGTTAGTCAGCTATACTACACACGTGGACTGCATTCTAGTATTTTTTCACATCAGTCTATTCCGTACGATAACCATGTTCCATCATTATAAGGGAATATCAACTTCTTGCTTGTCAAGTATTATTTTCACATGATCAAGACATGATGGTTGTTCGACAATTCCTGATTACTACCCCATAACTAAATTACGGAGAACTTGACATACTTGTACAAGAGATTTTTACCTGTTAGGGAAGTGTAAAATTTCCAAGACTTGTCTTAACATAAAGTTTCGCTTAGAAGTCAAGTGCCCCAAAAATTGAAAGTCGGTTCTTAAATTTTGAAAATTAAAAGCGAGAACCGCAGTCGCAAGCATCGACGAATGCTGTGAAGCATCACCTTGTACTGCTGGGCTCAATCTCTCCTGTTTTGGCAACTCAAGTTGCGAACAGCCACAAAGAAGGCACGCTTTGTAAGATCCACATAAATCATAACTACCTGTTCCAAGAATAAAAAGACTTCCACCGATTTGCAAAGAACTCTATGGCCTCATGATTTGAATCTTCATGAATAAACTACATGGCCAGTTACATCGAAGGTTGAAAGTCCGAATTACTTATGGACACGTTTGAACCGCCTCAGGTGTGGTGAGGAGGGAAAGTAGGATGTGCCTGATAGTAGTGGTTCCCAACGAAAAAAGAAGCAATCTCATTGCTTAACTTTCTTTTACTGCATATTCTTTTCTTATTTCATGGTATTATGTGAAACTTAACCATAATGATTCCTGGATATTCTGCTGGCACTTTACGTCGTTTTCAAAACCGGAAATCTCAGTTAGGTTTCGAACCTGCGATTACCTTTCCAGCGCTCATTTGTTACCCAATGCACCACCGAAGCCCTTGCTTTGTTTTCCTCCCAGCCAGTTTTTACCCTAATGGTGCTATCAAACTGAGAGAAAGACATAGCAAAGGCGTCGGCGGTGCAGTGGGTAAAACATGATCTCCGGGAAGAGTATAGCAGTTGCTAGTGGAAAGAAGGTCTTCGAGCCAGTTTTCGGCACCTTATGGTCACTAGCTTTGAGTAGGATGCTCGACTTTGTAGTGCCACGCGAAACTTTTTCGTACTTGTCGCAGAGCAATATCTCAAACCTGGGTAATCAAACCGTTTATAACAATAATATTTCAAGAATGACGAAATATAAACATTGGTACAATACAGGCTGCAATATTATATCATGATCAATAAATGAGGGTAATACGGCTTAATATCTTTGCTACAGGCCAGTAAAACAGTGCCATGTGCATTCAGAATACCTCAAGAGTGTCATAAGATCTAGGCGCATTAAGAGATTTATATAAGGCCGTAATACCTGACCCACAAACAACAACACTAAAGAGTTACACACTACATGCAGGCTTGTGAAGTGGTTCTGATGAGGTTAACACGTTAAGAGCGCCATGTAAGCTTGTTGTAACATTGCGATGAGGTTATGTGTTAACTTGTAGGTAAAATGGGATTAGGTTAACGTTTTAAAGAATACATTTAAACGTATGAGTATACTGCCATCAGGTTAATGTGAACACACAAAAGAGTTAGCGTGTTCAGAGGTATATGACAGCAAAGTTAATATACAACGGTGACCACATACAACAAGAGAGAACACCTTGAATTAACCACAAGGCGCATTACACATGATGAACAGGGAGACGAATACGGTACTGACGCACGGGGCTATTTAAATATCTTCTGGAGGAGGCGGTGCTTTGGCACAGATCTAAAGTTTTTACCGAAAACACTCGTTGACTTCCACATCCAGCACATCCCTTGTGATTAGATCAGATAACTGAGGGCGATTTCCAAGACAACTTCATGCCCTTTGTGTTATCTTACCCGTGATGCTTTGGAACAGATGAAACAGACAAAAGGTTCCGATTGTATAGAAAGTGTGGATCACAAAGGATGTTCACGACAACCAAAGTTTCTCTCAACGAAGTGAAGACGTTTACATGCTGCAAGATCGCAAAGTGATGTGAGAAGTCACGAATACGGTTACCACAGACCTACGATATAATGAAAGAATAGTAACTATTCTGGCAATAATTGCTATAAAGGGCAGTGGTGGGTTCGAAGCTGGTTAGCGTTCAAGTTTTGCAGAAATTTTGGCATCTGTAAAAACCGGCAACCTCTATACCCTGGGTATAAATAGTCAATATCTTCGTGGGTTATTAAAGTAAGACCCTTCATTTTAATTGCATTCGACTCGGTGCGACAGAGAGCATCAAAATAGCGAGGGCGACCAATTGTGGATCATCGGCTCGGATCAGTTCGGCTCTGAAGAAGACGAAGACGTCGATAACTCATCATCATTGTGATTACATTTCACACAATACTCTACACCATGAAAAAATAATAGGCACTAAATAAAAACTTGGGTAAAGAACTAATCATTTTAAAAGTTAGCACCTCTATAAGGATGGGGATGTAGGATGCAGGACAGGATGTCAACTAATGGAATTAGAGCATCGGTTCTGTGATTGAGCAATATTATAGGAGACCAGCTCTGGCGTTATACGATAGGAAGATGTTGCTATCATTCTTTCTTTCGTTCGTCACTAGATGATATTACTATAGAAGTTTTGAAACAAAATACATTATGTGGAAGCATACTGATCAGCAACAAACACTTCTATAGACACTTTATAGTTTCGCGAAGCCTAATATGTAGCCGTAGTAAAATTACACGTATACAAGACTTTCCAATGCTTATCGCCCTGTTTTAGTTGACAGGTGTCCTCAAGTGCCGAATTTCAGCGTTGAAGAACAGCAACGACGTCATCATCCATTCTACAATTACATAAACTCGTCTGAAGCATGATTCGCGCAAATCGTTGTGTGTAAAGGAAACTTTCCTAATCTAGTGGTCAGCAAAATGGTACAATATCAGCGTTCGATAGGCCATCGGTTTAATTCAAAGGGTGCAGCGAGAGTTCCACAGAGCAAAAATAACGACCGCAAATGAAATCACTTAGTATTAACAAAGATCCCTAATTACGAGTGAAAATCGTCTAACGTCGGACTTTTTCACTGACATGATTTTCTCACAAAATGACGGTGTCGGCAAATGAAGAAGTGTTCGAAAACGTTTCTGTCTGCGCAAATGTGTGTTGGAAATGGCCGAGAGTACTAAACGTAACCTAGGTTGTGAATTTGAACAACAGCTTCATTGCGGGTGTTCGCTGGTGCTATTCTTAGACAAACCGCCACATCCCAATCCCAAAGTCGAATAATCGTTACTTAATAGTGTGGCTTAAGTTATTACTACTATTTCTTTACGGATGTATTTAGTACGATCTCCTTCAGTGAAGTATCACTCGAATGCGGCATGCTCACCAGGCGATGTTCTTTTATACACGACGGTTGTTGTCGATGGCGGTGATAATCCGGTTGCAAGCACTTATTTTTTCCAGATAATTCATTCTGTAAAAGTTGGTATCATTATGAGCCAGATCCGACTCAATACGTAGACGAACAACTATGTACTATCGAATCAGATCATCGGCTCTGATGAAGACGAAGATGCCGGAACGCTAGCCGAAAATAAAGATTATTTATCAGCCCTGTGTAGGCCTATCATGAAACGGACACTGCAAAAGTTAGACAATTTTCTCTATTGAACCATACCTTGTCTAGCTTATACATGTAAGCGTCCACCAACTTACTACCACTCTTTCTAGCACGTGACTGCTAACTCTAAACAATAATTTTAAATGACCTTAAAGAATTCACTTTTCTTATATCTTCTGAACTGTTTATTGGATAAGTACCAAAAACCCTATAATGAATAGCAGGGATGAATGCCCAGAGGTAATACGCGACCTGGCACCGTATGTTCGCATCAATTTCTGATGTGGGATGGTGCAGTCATCAACCATATGCGACTATAATCAGCTGTTCTAAACTTCCTCATTGGAAGTCACGTAAAAAGCGGTGAGTTTTTCGAGAGGCTGTTGAACATGTGATTACCATGGAGTTTTTCGTCTTTTTGTAAGTGTTATTGAAGCGTTTGGCCTAGTAGATTGCATATCAGTATACCCTTCCAGGTTCTGAAGAAGGCGATACAGCCGAAACGTCAGCTAGTGTTTTATTGTATTGCGTTTCTCTATGAAAGTAAATGTATGCTATTTAAAAACCTCGCGATTGCTGAACAAGAAAACGACGTACTAATCTCTGTGGTTCCTTGGACTGGAATGTGTTTCAACAACTGGCTCAAACAACAAACAACAACATCTTGTGGTTCAACAACAACAACATCTTGTGGTTCAACAACAACAACATCTTACGAATGCCCAGATGTTTCTGGATCGCCTACGTAATGCGCAGCCCAACAGCGCGTACGTGATGGAGTACTTCGACGTTACTGTCCTTTATACAAACGCGTCGACTAACTCCGCAATGCAAGCCATATTCGAACTCCTTACACAACACGAAGGAGAAATAAACATGTATGGCTTCAGGATAGAGCACCTGATGGCACTCTTAAAAGAATGCTTGGGCTGCTCAATCTTCAGATGGTCTGGAAAGTACTACGCTCAAGTAAGAGGGTTGGCAATGGGACAACGACTGGCTCCAAGACTTGCCATTGCATTTATGTCTAAGGTGGAAGCACCGGTGACTGATCTCGGGCCGCTACTCTACTGTAGGTATGTAGACGACTGCTTTGTCCTTTGCTCAACACAAGAGGAAATGGACAAATGCTTCGAATTGTTAAACGCACAGTCAGAGTATATCAAGTTCACCCGAGAAAAGCCGAAAGAAAAATGGCTTCCATTTTTGAACGTACAAATTCACTTATCAGAAAATGGCTACATTACAAAGTGGTACCGAAAGCCAAGTAGTAAAAATATCTTGGTTCATTACCTCTCCTCTCACCCCTCTGACACGAAAAGGGCGCTTAAAAGAAACATGTTTCGAACAGCAACCAACGTGTGCACGGGAAGGGAGCAGAAAGAGGAGCCCCGGAACATAGCGCGGCAAATAGCCATTTCTAATAGCTACGAAACTGTAACTCGGGATAGGTGCAGGAAAAATCCTAGGCCTCCAAAAGACAACTCTAGCGATAGAAGGGTCCTGTTTATCCTACCCTTCATCTCAAATGATATAAGTACAGCTATAAAACGCTGCTTAAAAAGGGCGGGTTTGGAGAATTCGGTAAAAGTGGTTGAAATACCACCTAGTAATCTTAAGCGCCAGCTAGTTCGTAACCGCCTATGTGACCGTCTATGTGAAACTCAAAATTGCACAACTTGCCCCAGTGGTAGAGACGGTGATTGCATGAGCTCGGGTATAGTTTTTCTGATCTCCCGTAAGACGCGCGAAGACGAACACATTGGCGAAACGGGCAGACCCCTCTGTGTCCGCATAAAAGAACACCTAGCCGGCAAACACAGACCAATTACCCCGCTAGGCACGCATAGGACCCAGAGACATAACGGGGAGAACTTTGAAGTATGTGTCACGACCCTCGTACACAAATCAAGAACACAAGCGCACAAAACTCTCGAGGCATTCTGGGGATTAATTCCAGAAATCCGAAAATGAACCGCAGGGAAGAATGTCTTATTATCACGCGTGATATAGGGCAGTATATAAGACTGCTATTCTGATGGGATAGGCACATTACGCTTCCATGTGATTTCTGTGCTGTTGGTCTGTACGCGACATACTCAGTGAAGGTCTCCTAGAAAGCGGTGGGTGTGCAAAGCTGTGTTCAGTGTGATTGAAATCTTGGTCTTGAGTTTCTTTGTTTGGTTATGGAGGTGTCTGGCCGAGTAGATTGCTATCAACTTGACCTTTCCAGGCTCTGAGGAAGGCGAAATCTGCCGAAACGTCAGCTTATTCGTGAATAAAGAATATTAACACCTCGCGTTTGCTCAACAAAAATATGAAAAATTACCTGTCTGAATCCAAGGTTCCTATTCAGTGGATGATCAACAGGACTGTGTTATTGTTCAAGAAGGGTGACCTGCACGATATCAGCAACTACCGCCCAATCTGCATACTGTTTGTCGTCTACAAACTTTTCACTCAAGTCATCAGGATTGACAGAAATGGCATCCATGTGAGCAAGCATGGTTTTGAAAAGGATGTGTACGATAAACCACATACACACGATAGCAAGACTCATTGAACTATGGGAAGAGTATAAAACACAGCTCCGTCTCTTTTACCAGTTGAAGCAAAAATTTTGATTCACCTGGGATAGAAGTAGTCATGGAAGCCTTAGACAGTGACGGAGTCCCCATCACTATAAGGAACCCTCGTGAGGTATACAGCAACTATTAGCAGAATAGTTACTATTCTTTCATCATATCGCAGGTCTGTGGTAACCGTATTCGCGGCCGCTCACATCACTTTGTAATCTTGCAGCATGTAAACGTTCTCAGTTCCTTGAAAGAAACTGTTGGTTGTCGTAAACGTAAACATCCTTTGTGAACCACAATTTTTATACAATAGGAACATTTTGTCGGTTGCATCTGTTCTAGACTATCACGGGTACGGTAACACAAAGAGGCATAAAGCTGTCCGGCAAATCGTCCTCAGTCATTTGACCACGACGGAGCTGGAGACGGAAGTTGGTGGGTGTATTCGGTAAAGGTTCTGGACCTGTGCTAAAGCACCGCCTCTTCCAGAAGATGTTTAAAGAACCCCGTACATCAGTACCGTATTCGCCTCCCTGTTCATCATGTGTAATGCGCTCTGTAGTTATTCCAAGGTCTTCCCTCTTTTTGTATGTGGTCACTGTTGTACACTAACTTTGCTGTCATGTACCTCTGAACACGCTAACTCTGTTGTGTCTTCACATTAACCTCATCGCAGTATACTCGTACGCTTAAATGCATTCTTTAAAACGTTAACCTAATCGCATTGTACCTACAAGTTAACACATAACCTTATCATCGCAATGTTACAACAAGCTTACATGGCGCTCTTAACGTGTTGACATCATCAGAACCACTTCACAAGCCTACATATAGTGTGTAACCCTTTAGTACTGTGTTGTAAGTCAGGTATTTCGGCCTTGTTTAAATCCCTTAATGCGCCTTGTGACACTCTTGAGGTATTCTAAATGCACATGGCACTGTTCCACTGGCCTATAGCAAAGATACTAAACCGCATTACCCTCATTTATTAATCATGATATAATATTGCAGCCTTATATTGATATATTGTACTAATGTTTATATTTCGTTATTTTTAAAATAATACTGCTACAAAGGTTTAATTACCCAAGTTTGAGATATTGCTCTGCAGCAAGTAGGAAAAAGTCCCGCGTGGCACTACGAAGTCGAGCATACTACTCAAAGCTAGTAAACATAAGGTCCCGAGAACTGGCTCGAAAACCTAATTTCTACTAGCAAATGCTATATTTATGGTGCATTGACCTAACTGCTAAATTCTGTGCATAGGTCTAACGGCAATACTGGTGCACTAGCTAAACTACGACATATTCTGACTCACTGGCCTAATCACTATAGTCTTTGTTGGAACGACCAATCTATTGCAACCAATTCGCAGGACAATCAATCTCAAATCGGGAAACCAGTAAAAAAGAAAACAGTACGTCTATCTTCGCTATACAATGACTTCGTCAATGTCCTCATGACAAGGGTCTTTATGAACGGTTATTAACAGCCTCTCTACTACTCTTAATGATTGCGAAGAATTGCTGTCGACTCAAATAGAGTTTCCTTATGACGAAGCCAACCGCATTTCTTACATCAATACACTAAGAAACAGAATCATAGATTCAAAGAAACCACCGAGTTTGAAATGAAGAATGCCCAGACAGCTCTGAACAAGTACAATACAGAAACAGATCATCTTGATCCTAACATCCCATCAATAGAGGATGCATGTAGCAGAATTAATGCTAACACCGGGAAAACACTTAAACTACTTGATAGAGCGACAAACTATCTTCTCAAGTTTTTAAAAATAAAAAATATGTTAGAAGATAGGAAAAACAACGTTCCAAGTAGCAAAGAACTCAGCCCGCCAGCGGTAAAGCTACCACTTATTCCTACTCCAAAATTCACTGGAAAACTTTGGGAATGGAATACATTCTGGGAAGCGTTCAATTATTCAGTGCATTCACAAAAAATTGACGATTTCCTCAAAATAAACTACCTCATCGACTCTCTCGAAGGGAAAGCAAAAGCTTTCGTCAAACAATATAAAATAACACGCAAATTCTATCAGATGGTCATCACCCATCTAAAGACAAAGTGCGGAAACAGGCAAGCTCTAGTAAACGAACTGCTTAATCGCGTGCAAACCGCACAAGCGAATAGCGAATGCCTTGAGGATTAGGAGACATTGTGCGAGTATTTGTTGGTAACCAGCCAATTGGCACAGTAAGGAAAATTTGTAGATACTATGTACTTGCAAAAGCAACGCTTTAGAAAATTCACAGTAAATATCCAAAGAGAAGTGTTGGATTAAATGAGTCAAAAGTCGGACGAAACATGCAAAACCGAAGATCTTTTAAAATCTATCAATGAATACATAACGAAGGAGCTCACGCTGCAACATCTGCTGTACATAAAAGTCAATGCCATATCAGACTTTAGAGGTAGTAAAATAAAACCCCACAGCAAACTTGTGGCTAGAAATCGAACGCCCACAGTTAAGATATATCTATGTTTCTATTGTGAAACAGTTGAACATTCTCCAATTGCTTGCGAAAAAGTGCGAACGTATGAAGAAAGAGTTCGAATCGTGAAGCATCGAAATCTTTGCTTTAACTACGGATCGCAATATCATCAAACCTCCATTTGTAAAGGAGGATGCTGCTGCGTATGTAATAAGCGCGGGCATCACACCCCTATTTGTAGGCTGCAACAGCCTCAAAAAGAACCTGACCCTTATCTATTAGACATAGGCCAAAAGGACAAACAAAAATCCACTACTAAGACGCCAGCAAACACGAGTTAAAGCCAGAAGACTACGTTATCAAAAATCAATACGGTACGATCCCAAAAAAACAATCAAACGATGCGGTCATACTTTATGCAATGAAGGAACATACAGCAAATGTCCAAATTCTAGCAGGACAAGCACAGATCCTCCACCCATTCACTCAGACAAAAGAACTAGTAGCTCTGTTGCTTGATACAGGATCTGACTGATCATCACCAACGAATTGGCCGGACATCTTCATTTACAAAGTATCGATTCCATAGAACTGTCCATCAAAGCATTCGGAGCTTTTAACGAACTAAAGAAGACCTGTGGAATTACTGCGGTAACACTGTGGGACGACTATGGGACAAAACATGAAGTTACAGTAACCAGAATTGAGGCCATAACGAAAAGATATTTTAAAGCGCATTCGCCTTAGCCAAAAGGATAAGAAATAGCTTAATCATAACAATATTAAACTCTCTATCAATTCCAATTGCAACATGATTCATCCACAAATCCTACTCGGATGTTCAGATCTTTTTTCACTATTGGATAGTAACCTAGGAGCATACAAGACATTACTTTGGGGATTAGTACTAATTCCTTCTAAACTAGATCATCTAATAGCAGGAGCTAGCGACAAGCGATACGTTAATTTGCAAGAAAGTACACTCCTCATAACAGAGACTACAGTGCCCAACAATAAACTTCATGAACAATCATGGTAAGATTTCTCCACCTTCGAATCAACAGGAATCAATGAATTCACCGGATCGAAAATAAAAGAACAAGAGCAGCAAAATATTGAGATTTGGGAACAGTTCTCGAAAACGATAGAGACGAGAAGATGGTTATTACGTACGACTTCCGTGGAAGAACAACTCAACCACATTACCCGAGAATAAAAGCATGGCAACACGACGACTACAGGTGACAATCGCCACACTAGCAAGAGACCTTTCCATGCTTCTAAAATATAACGAAAGTATAACACAACAACTAAACGAGGATGTTATTGAGGAAGTCGATGAATCAATACGCCAACAAGGAATGAATTGTTCATTATCTCCTACATCACGTCGTGGTCACTCCAAATAAACACACCACAAAACTACGAACAGTGTACGATGCATCTGCGCATCCAGTACTATTACCCTCATTAAATGATGTTCTCCATCAGGGACCAGTCCTCCTTCCTCGAATATGGGACATTCTTCTTCGTTTTCATATCGGAAGTATTGCAATAATTGCGAACATGGAGAAAGCGTTCCCGCAAATACGATTCCACGAACGAGATAGAGATTCCTATGGATTCGTGATATATCAAAACCTTGCAATCCAAAAAACATGATCAACTACAGATTCACTCGCGTGACCTTTGGCCTCAACTAGTCACCGTTCCTACTAGTGGGAACAATCAAGCATCACTTAAAAACACAAATGTCCAATACAACATTAACACAAGAGCTCACGAACAATGTCATATGTCGATAACGTTATTATCACAAGTTCGTCACTAAAAGAAGCTGTGCACAAATATAAGCAGTCAAAGCAATTCTTCCAAGATTTGGGCATGAACTTACGAAAAATTATGTCGAACAATCAACAATTGGTTCGTCACATTCCCTCATACGATTTAGCATTAAACACTCAACAAAAGGTTTTAGGATTAGCGTGGGATTCAGAAGACGACAGAATACTTCTCTCATGCAATTATTCATGCAAATCAAAGCTAACCAAGCGTTCAGTGGCTGCTGAACAGGTAGCAGCAATCTACCATCGCGGATCTAGGATGGCTCACGCCACTAACAGTACGAAGAAAACGATTTCTTCAAACTCTGTGGAACCTTGGTTACACGTGCGACAAGCCACTCTCAAAACAACATGACGAACAATGGGAAAAAATAGTCGAAAATCTCAGCCTGTATTCCACGATGTGTTGCTCAACTCGATCTTGATACCAAACTAATCCTTTTCGCAGACGCCAGCAGACAGTGTATGGCTACTTGCCCTTATTTGGTATCAAATAATCACTCATATCTTCTTATGGGTAAATCCAAGCTACAATCAACTACGCTACAACTATTCCAAAACTTGAGTTAAATGCTGTAACTATGGTAGTTTGGCTAGCTCACTCGATACACGCAAATCGCACTAAGCTGGATACGATCACGAAATTTAGATAAGTCAGTAGGTGTGCCGGTAAACAACCGCGTCAGAGAAATACGACAAATAGAAAAGGTTTTAGAAAAACTCATCCGGTTTGCCCACATACCTAGAGAACAGAATCCGGCCGATTGCGCAACTAGAGGGCTAAATAAACGCCAGTTAAAGAGTCGTTATTGGTGGAAAGGACCGGATTTCATTAGACAGTCAAATTGGCCGAAAGAAATCAATCCCTTCAGAATATCACCAAAAGAGAAAGTACGCTGCAACTCCACACTAACGACCACTTATGACCAACCAGAGCTAGAATTGCTAGATTGGTCACAACATAATCGACTCATAACAGCACAAAGCGCAATGGCGTATGTCCTAAGAAACCTCAGTGGAATAACAACGAAATTAAAGCCTCGATTACGAGAAAGAATTCGCCGCACTATTCCGGAGACAGTCAGAGTTCCTCACAATCATGTACTACAGCAATCGAATACGACACCGCACTAAGAGTTATCATACGAAACCATCAACGAAACACTTATGGCGGTATAGCAAAAAGCATACTTGATCTCCTTAATATCGTTAAAGATCAGTATGGGATCTTCCGTTGTAACGGACGCATAAACAAAGCAAACATTCCCTTCAAGGAACGACAACCAATATTAATACAAGCAAAAACACGATTAGCTGAAGTTATAATAAACGACACACATTTACCATTTCACTGCAGCACAAGGCAAACAATGGCGAATGTTAGAAAACGATTCTGGATCCCTATTCTACATCACTTATCAAGAACTGCAATAAGGAAATGCGTAGCATGTCAAAAAATGAACAGCCTGCTCTATAAATACCCAACAATGGATGACTTACCCAAAAAACGAGTAGTAAGATCACGACCATTTGAACATGTTGGGATAGACTATTTTGGACCATTAACCACGAAGAATGCAGAAGAGACAATAAAAGACTATGGAGGAATTCTAACTTGTGCAGCCACAAGACTGTTACACCTCGAATTGGTTCAAAATATGACAGTTGACGAACTCCCACTGGCACTTCGGCGGCGATTCTTTGTTAGAAGAGGTGTACCAAGCACCATTACTTCTGACAATGCGCCCAACTTTACTCTTGCGGAACAAATCTCGCGAGCCGTTATTGTTCCAATAACCAATGATGCTTCGTTTACAAAGACAGTGACAACGAAAGCAATCACGTGGAGAACAATAACACCTTATGCTCCGTGGCGGGGGCATTTTATGAACGTCTTATAAAATCTGTAAAGCATTCCCTTTACAAAGTATTGCAAAAGACAATTCCAACAACATCACAATTAGCAACTCTTCTAGTAGAAATCGAGGGTAGTTTAAATAACAGACCGCTCACGTACATCGAGGAGAACCCCGATGATCTAGTAATACTGCGACCAATCGATTTCATACAACGCGATATGTTACTAACATATTCGCTTGAGTCCGAAAGTGTTCAAGAGGATGATGAAGACTATATTCCTTCATACGAACTAGCTCTAATACGTACTAGACAGTAGGCAATAGCAGCTGTCACATAAAGCCACAAATTAACCGAGCAATATTGGACTATCTGGAACCAACAATACCTCAAAAGCCTTCGAGAAACGCATCTGCTTATCTTCGATAAAAAGAGAGAACCACAATCTCTCCAAAGATCGGCACAGTATACTAATTTACGAATCGGTCGTACCTCGAAATGCCTGGAGAACGGCTCGTATCATAAAACTCCAACAGTTGGAGAGTGGAGCCATACGTGAAGCACACATAAAATTACCTAACGGAAGAATCATCAGAAGACCAGTTAATTTACTCATACCGTTAGAATTAGGACAAACAGAACCAAATGAGACTCCGAACGCTGGCGATGTCTCAAAATCTACACAAAGCCTCTATATAAAAAACGAAAATAGCTACAACGAAGCTCAGAACAACGTTATAACTTGCGACAGCGATCACGTACTGGTACCGTTCACTCACTTCGATTATCAGCGTCTAGTGATCAACAACATCTTAATCACGACAACGACGACCATGAATTGCATTTATTCTCATACGATCTCCAGCAATTTCTGCCCTATGATAATGAGTATCCTAATCGCAATACTAGAGGTATATCCACCGAATATTACCTAAGATATACCTTATCTCCAGTACAGCTAGCCGTAATCATGGCAATACTATTATTATCGGGATGTAATGCCTTCATAGCTCACGACTGCACAATAAGCGGAGTCAACATAACTGAAATAGATCGCACCTCTATCGAAACAACAAGTAAACGAAGTCCATCGTACGGCTTATACAGATCGCAGGAAAAATCAACGCTAAAGTCACTCTATGTAAAGTCCGTATAAAACGTCATATTCATTATTGCGGAATGCACAGTCATACAAGCGAAGTCGCGGGAGGCATTACTGATTATATATACGAATTATGACGAACATCATGCAATAAATTATGGCTTAGCGGATCATTAAGACGAACAAACAATATTATAATAGCAGATATCAAAAAAAATACTGTCACTATGCGATCACTTACGCTATCAGGCTACATAGGTCCCGACGGAACCTATAAAGGGACTACGTACAGCGACCAATTCGGATCGTGGCAGAACGTAGTAGTCCAAGGAACCACAGATATTAGTGCGTCGTCTTCTTGTTCAGCAATCGCGAGGTTTTTAAACAGCATACATTTACTTCCATAGAAAAACACAATACAATACAACGCTAGCTGACGTTTCGGCAGTATCGCCTTCTTCAGAGCCTGGAAGGGCATACTGATATACAATCTACTAGGCCAAACGCTTCAATGACACTTACAAAAAGACGAAAAACTCCTTGGTAATTACATGATCAACAGCTTCTCGAAAAACTCACCGCTTTTTCGTGACTTCCAATAAGGAAGTTTAGAACAACTGATTATAGTCGCATGTGGTTGACGACTGCACCATCCCACATCAAAAATCGATGCGAACATACGTGGTCAGGTCGCGTGCGACCTCTGGGCATTCGTCCCTGCTATTCATTGTAGGGTTTTTGGCTTTTATCCAAAAAGCCTCAAGAAGTTTTCGCGCAGGTGTTTTAGTCTTCTGTGCAAGGATATTGACTATTATTTCAAAATCGTCTCCGCTATGCTTTTGTATCCTATGCGTGCCTAGTGGGGTGCTTCGTCTTAGTTCTCGTTTGCCATCTAGGTGTTCTTTTATACGGATACACAAAGGTCTGCCCGTTTCGCCAATATATTCATCTCCGCAATTATTACAAGAGATCAGGTATATCGTACCTGAACTCATGCAATCACCGTCCCTGCCGTAAGGGCAAATTACGCAATTTGTTGTTTAACGGTCATACAGGCGGTTACGAACTAATTGACGACGTAGAGTAGTCAGTGGTATTTCAACTATCGCTACCGATTCCTTTAGACCCCCTTCTTAAGCATCGTTTTATAGCTACGCTTACTTCATCGCTTATAAAAGGCAACATAAACGGGACTTTCTTTTGGCCAAGTGTTTCGTGTGGGTACGTCGTTCTCCTTCTAAACTTATCTCGTCGGGTTACTATTTCGTAGCCACCAGAGATGGCTATTTGACGAGCCAAGTCGCGTGACTCTTCCTTTAGTTTCCTGGTAGTGTACACAGAGGTGGCTTTTCGAAACATGTTTCCTACAAGTTTTCTTTGTGTGTTAAGGGTGGGTGAAAAGGAAATGAACGAGGATGTTCTTGTTACTTGGCCTTCGGTACCACTTTGTCGAGTAACCGCTAGCTGATAGGTTTATTTGAACGTTCAAAAACGGAAACCAGTTTTTTCTCGGTTTCTCCCGGGTGAACTTTATGTACTCAGTCTGCTCGTTCAATAATTCAAAGCATTTGTCCATCTCCTCCTGCGTAGCGAAGGCGACAAAACAATCATCTACATATCTGCTGTAGAGTAGTGGCTGGAGATCGAGAGCAGGAGCTTCTATCTTAGAAATAAACGCAATGGCAAGGCTTGGTGCCAGTCGCTGTCCCATTACCAACCTCTTTATTTGCGCGAAATATTTCCCAGACCATCTGAAAATTGAGCAGTTTAGGCACTCATTTAAGAGTGCCATTAGCTGCAGGATGGACAAGCCATGCATATTTATTCTTCCTTCATGTTCAACAAGAAGTTCGAAGATGGCTTGTATTGCGGAGTCATTCGACACGTTGGTGTACAGTGCGGTAACGTCGAAAGACTCCATCACGTCGCGTTATTAGGAGACGCGTTACGTAGACGTTCAAGGAACATTTGGGTGTTTGTGAGGTGAGTTGGAATGTGGTTAAGCAACTGGGTAAGTGCCAGGCTTAAAAACCAGGCTATTCTATCCGTTGGCCCGTCTACACAGCTGATGATCGGTCTAACCTTAAATGATGACGGATTGGTTGACGCATGATCATCAGGTGATACCAACTTATGTGTTTTAATAAGTAGTTATAGGACGGGACATGTTGGTTTATCGATTTTAAAGTGCGAAATAATCGATCATTTTAAACCCGCAGCCTTTGCCACACTAACCCATTGATTGTTTAGCTTTCGGTATTGACTTTTATATTCCTTTTCAAAGGATGGGCGATAGAGGGTAGCATCACTGAGATGTTCCTCTGTTATCTCAACATCCAGCTGACGAGGAATAACTACGAGCTTTTCCCCCTTATCACTAACAGACAATCCTATTGTTTTCGAGTTTATTAATTCTCTAATTTCTCGCAAGCTACATTTTTGTGCGTCTGTTAGAGATAAACTATCGCAGTAGTAACTCCCACGACCGACTTTCTATTAACCTCGGCGTTGATCAAGTAATTCTTCGTATTTTTGTTGAGCAAACGCGAGGTGTTATTATTCTTTATTCACGAATAAGATGACGTTTCGGCGGATTTCGCCTTCCTCAGAGCCGCTTTCTATGAGGTTTCCACTAAGTATGTCACGTAGAAACCAACCGCACAGAAATCACATGGAAGTATCATTGCGCACATCGTGCAGAAGTCGGTGCTGTTATCAGCTAGCACAAAGCGTAGTAATATTTCGAAACCGACTTTCCTTGAACCTCGGTGTCACTAATCAATATGTATTCTTTCTTTGATGAGCTTACACGAGGTTGATAATGGTATTTATTTTCGGCTAATGTTTCGACGTCTTCGTATTCCTCAGAGCCAATGGTCCATGCTTGTTATTCGCCTCGACGTGGCTTATTCTCGACTATTACTACGCTTTGTGCTAGCTGATAACAACACCGACTTCTGCACGATGTGCGCAATGATGTATGTCCGGAGGAAAAACAAGTTGTTATCACCGGACATTATCATTATATCGACCATCACCATCGTGTATAAAAGGGCATCACTGAGTAAGGATGCCTCGTTCGAGGAGATGGCTCACTGAGGAAGACCTGACTCGACACGAAGGCGAAGCTGCCACGTCGAGACGAATGACAAGAATGGACCATCGACTCGGATCATCGGCTCTGAGGAAGACGAAGACGTCGAGACGTTAGCCGAAATATCATTATCAACCTCGTGCAAGCTCATCAAGGAAAGAATACATATAGAAATTAGAGAATTAATGAACTCGAAAACAATAAGATTGTTTGTTTGTGATAAGGGAGGGGGAAGAGTTCATATTTATTCCTCGCCAGCTGGATGTTGAGATAACAGAGGAACATCTCAGTGATGCTACCCTCTATCGCCCATCCTTTGAAAAGGAATATAAAAGTCAATACCGAAAGCTAAACAATCAGTGGGTCAATGTGGCAAAGGCTGCGGGTTTAAAATTATCGATTATTTCGCACTTTAAAATCGATAAACCAACATGTCCCGTCCATTACCTACTTATCAAAACACATAAGTTGGTATCACCTGATGATCTTGCGTCAACCAATCCGTCATCATTTAAGGTTAGACCGATCATCAGCTGTGTAGACGGGCCGACGGAGAGAATAGCTTGGTTTTTAAGCCTGATACTTACCCAGTTGCTTAACCACATTCCAGCTCACCTCACAAACACCCAAATGTTCCTAGAACGTCTACGTAACGCGTCTCCTAATAACGCGACGTGATGGAGTCTTTCGACGTTACCGCGCTGTACACCAACGTGTCGAATGACTCCGCAATGCAAGCCATCTTCGAACTTCTTGTTGAACATGAAGGAAGAATAAATATGCATGGCTTGTCCATCCTGCAGTTTATGGCTCTGTCAAACGAGTGCCTAAACTGCTCGATTTTTACACGGTCTGGGAAATATTACGCGCGAATAATAGGATTGGCAGTGGGACAGGGACTGGCACCAACCCTTGCCATTGTGTTTATGTCTA